>CAOJCO010699306.1:0-18739 GCA_948330635.1 Euphorbia biselegans | reverse complement strand
TTTTCTTGAGATTCCAACCTGCAAAACAATAGAATTGCTACCAAAAGGAATTACATTTCATCATTGTTCCTGAAACCCATATACCCCTAAAACCCAGGTGCTCAAACTAGGGGCACATATTTTAAGGGGATTCTTGATTAGCATAATTCCATGCATTTTTTGTAATATTTTATCCTAGCATACCTTTTTGCTTTTAGAGGATTTCATGTGCACAAGACCACTGAACATAAATAGCCCATATTAAAGCTACCTCAAGATCCAAAGATGATCCACGTTAAAGCTACCTCGAGATTAAGATGGTTAAAGTCTCATTAGTTCATGAAAATTTCAAGAAAGTTCATGTTCAAGCTAGTACGAAATCCATAAAGTTCATATTTACTCTATCAAGAAGTTCCTTAGGGGATCAAAGTTCCATGACTTGGCTTTCATCTAAGTATACCTCACTCTCTCCATCGTGTTTCTGTATTCAAACAATGAATTAGTTGATCGAAAAGCCCCCCTTTCTCGCTTTTCGGAAATCAATATAACAGCTTAGTCTAAATGAAAAAAAAACGTCCCTGAATGCGAGGTGAAAGATAGCTCAGTCACAATCTCGCATGGAGGTAAAATTACCTAGCACCAACTATAGGAAGAGAGGCTTTCTTGTCTTTTTTTTAAGTTAAGAAAAGTACTTTTCACCTAGCTAGGAGTGCTTCTTTCTATCTGGAGGTGGCTTCCGGCGCCCTATGCACGTAGCAAGAAAGCAGACTAGGCCGACTCGCAGGTGAAAAAAAAAATCCACCACTCGGCTTTCCTCCCCGCGCTGGCTCTTCCCCCTGCTCTAGTCCTATTTCTTCTTTCTGGCCCACTATCTATCTATTGCTTTTAGTGAGGGGAAAACTGCGTCAATGGGTCATCTCCTATTGGTGATATATTCCTCATCTTCTTCCCGTGAGAAAAAGAAGTTAACGCCCGGTCAGAGAGAGGGGAACTATATGGTAGGACAGAGAGAAGGGAACAATATGGTTGGTCAGAGGTCTACTATCTATATACCACATTCAGAATTCGCATTGATACGAGGATGGAGTTGTCTAGTGGTAAGGAGCTAACTGGTTGTAATCAGTATTGGACCGAAGTCAGTGCATTAACTGCTTAAACAGCTTTGGCGAAGTCAGTACTATCTTTCTGCTTTCCTCTCTTCAGACTAAGTAACAGCATTCCTCAACCCGATTAGGCATTTAGCCCTTTTTCTAACGTTTAGAGAAGAAGATGTCTAATTCAAGGGTAGTCTACTCAACAAGGGCTATATAATGGTATATCTATGAGCAATGCCAGTCTGATGATCAACAGCCTTTCAGGCCGAGTAAACCAATAGGCAAGCCGAGTCAACGGGATAAGCATACCCACTTTCTGAATTAACAGCAAGTACTCGTTTATACTAGGACTGAATGTCAGTAGTTGCAGATCATGTCAGTAGACAGCTCTTACTGTTCATGTAAGACAGCTAGTGGTGGTAATTGGTTCAGTGGAGCAATAGAAAGAAGTTGAGCGGGTGTGAGTCCATTCTCAGTGCAGTGAGAATATAATAACCTCTCTTCTATACTCTATTTTCCCATGGTAGGTCATCAGGGGGAAGAGCCTTAACCATGATTTAATGGAGGCAAGTCTGACCGACCATTGACTGACTCCGTTCGGCTGAAAGAGGAAGGTGTGCTGCTAGCTCTTGTTCTCAGTCCGTCCACCAGTAAAGTAGTATGGGAATCACTCATTAACATCGATTCAGATCAAGTCTGCCCGAAAGATTCTTACCGGCCAAAGAATCTGAACCTTGTCAATCTACACGAAACCATTTACCATGGATGGTGGATTCCCTTTCTCGTCTATCTACGTCATTATAGTGCTTTCAGAGTTCAAGGTGATGAAAGAAGAGAATAGTTTACTAGAAAAGACTGGAAGGGAATCGCTATCGTTCTTCTAATCTTTATAAAGGAAGGACGGGATTCCATCGAATGGAAAGCCTTTATCTTACTATACGATAAACCAACCAAATGAAACTTCTGAAGAGGAAGAAATGCTTCCGCTCCCGGCAAAGCATCTTCGCACCTTTGCTTCGGTCGAGCGACTATATAGTTCCTCTCCCTAGCAGTCGACTAACTTGCGTACCTTTAGCCTGTAGTACCTGAAGAACACTTCAACCCGGTCTGCTCGACTTCGTTCCCCGTAAAGCTATTAGACAGGAAGAGAGGGCCGACTTACTTCAAAGCTCGAGTTCGTTCCCGGGGAAGCTACTTTAGTTTTCCGCCTTATTAGTCTCGCTACTATAAGACGGTTCTCCCGTTCGCCCTACTTTCTTTTCTAATTACGTATATTAGTATTAGCTTAGCAGATTTTTCTAGATTTGAAGCCAAAAAAGGAAAAAGCTTGCTAAAATTACCTAACTTGACGCGGAAGTTCAGAACCGGGATTGTCCTTCTGTCAAGTGTCACCGTAAAGCTAGTAGTTTTCTTTCTGGAACAAGTTTGAGAGTAAAGAGACTTCGCTCCCATCCGGTCAAGCATTTTCAAACCTTGCTGGTAAAGGAAGTTCAAAGCTAGTCTAGTCTGTCTCTTCCTCTGGCCGAACAGCCGAGTTTGCTTTGGTCCTCTCGCTACTGGTCCGGTCCCAGGTCGAGCCTAAGCTGGAACCCCAGGTCGAGCTGCTTTGCACCTCGGTTGGAGTATCTTGTTTTGAACTCGATAGACGAGGCCTGTGATGTTGTTGTAGCTGGACATGCCATTCATTAATCCAACTGTAGTATCTGGCTTCATCGGGCCTTGTTGGTGGCATGGGCTTGATAGGAGGAATCCAGTCTATTTCTCACATTGGTCGGGAGACATTCGACTTGGATTCTGTTCAACAGACCTATTTATATGGTCCGAAGCCTATCATACCCACCTGTCCCTTGCCTCTTACCGCTCCCCCTCAGGCATCTTTCTTTCGCAGAATAAGTATACACAGGATCTTCTTTCGCATCGCAATACAGAGACTAGTTGTAAAGTAGCTTGGAGCTTTCTGCAAGGGAATAAGAGAAGGCCCTCGCTTGGGTTCTTTGACATCGACTCGGTTGCTAGGCTGGCTTAGAGCCTATAGAACTAGTGGAACTCTCCCTCTAGCGTACCGAACTTGTGATGTGAAAAGCATTATTTATGAAATGCACGGCAGAAGTCGCTGCTTAGGTTGCATATAATATATAAGGAATCGAATCCACAGCTATTGATATTGAATCCACAGCGGGAGGAGTTGCATGTTTTCGACCAGGAACAGCGGATAAGCTAACAGAAGACGAGATTTAGCAGAGGATTTTGGCGCATTCAACACGCGGCATAAAATAAAGCCTTCCTGACCTTTCAGATCAATTTCTATTGAGTAGGCGAATGGATTGAATCCTTGATTTTGATTTTCACTTGTCCCCCGAGAAAAAGGCCTTCCTTTCTGATCGAATTCGCCGATCAATAAATGAAATTAGTTATCACGCAGTGCAACAGGTAAGAAATGAAATCGAAGACCACCTCGCCCTCTCTTTCAATTGAGCTGATCGCCTCGCTTCGCTAGTTAGAGTTTCTTCCTGAGCTGCTTGCGCGTGCGCCTAGAGCTGTGTTGACGGAGCTACTTCTTGCTGTGTGCCTGGTGCCTACCTAAGCACAGACTCTACTCACCCACTACTGGACTATTATACGGACTGCTTCCTAATACGCGAAGGATTTCAACTCTATTTATGTAATTCTTTCAATCTAGAATATATCGCTCTAGCCTAGCTATAGGAACAGAAAGACAAGGAGACATGATAACGAGGATCGTCGACGTAACTAAATCTAATGTCATCAAGCAATTCCAGGATTCCAGTTTCACAACGTGAAGAGCTTGAAAACTCCCTGTTTTTTCTTTTTCATCAAGGAGTTATGTGCGCGCTGCGCCCCGGTTGGAGCGCTTTGCTTGACCTGATCGTTGTGCCAAGGGCTGGTGGTGCGTTGAGCAGCTCTGAGTTCCGTTTGCCGGGCCCCTGCCGGTAGGATATACAGCAGGCGTCAGACTTATGCTGTGCGCTGCCAACAACTGCGATGAATTCTTGGCTCCCGCTAGTAGGGCTAAACAACTGGACCATTGAGTAACTGCTCTCTAAGACTACTGAACGGCTAGTCCGTAGGGCTAGACCATTGTTCCACGGGAGATTCTTACTCCACTGCAAAACTGCGAATACTTACCTTCTTTCTTCGACGAGCACAATCAACAGCACTTCCATTCCAACGCCTTCATCGGAGCAAAAGCGGGCTTGGTCCAGGGCTTTGTTATCGAAAAGGTAGTGGTAGTGGGTTCTGTGCAATTCGAGATATGAGCGCATTGGCTATTAAATCGATGCGGATCATGGAATTCCATTCTAGAAAGCCGACGCAAGTCTGGACCCTAAACCAGCCATTCAGACAGAAGGAGCCAAGATGTATGACCTTTCCTTGCCTTATGAAAAGAGCACGCCCAATCGAATACCTTCCCTTCCCATCGGGCATAGGTCAAGTAAGATTAATCGCCTCGGGCTGAGTTGCTTTCCAATAAACATATTCTTTCTCCTGCGCCCCACGCTCGCATCGGTCACCAACTGGCGAACCAAGACGGGGAATTAGTAAGACAGGTAAGGTGCTTTTCTATACACCAATCGGCCTACTGGCTCGGGAGTAGAGGTGAATGAAAGAGAGAAAAGAAAGGACCAAGCTAGAAGGATGTTTCCACCCGTCTTGCTTGAAGCTCTTTTCATAGCATAGCACTCAAAAAGTTTTCCATCGATCAAAGACCTATCTTTAATCTCTCATGTCTTTACCTAGATAGATATGGGGAAAAAGACTTCAAACAAGTAGCTCGTAGAGCATCTCCCACTTGCCCTGCTTTTCTCAATCTTCTAGTTTCGGGGATAGATTCTCAAGCAGTGGATTCTCCAAGAGTCAGAAGACATTTGTTTGGTATTCACAAAGACCAGGAGAAAGAGCTCTCTTGCGGCATAACTGAAGCTACGTACAGCAAGTCAGTTGCTTTCTTTTTTGATCCTGTGTAGATGTTTTCATTGGGTCACGAAGATATAAGTAAGGAGGGAGTTCTAGTGACTAGTTTGAAGTGGCGAATGCTCTTTCTTCCTCTCTGGGAATCATTGCCTAGTCTGATTAACTGACTTAAAAGAACCTTATTCTATCCTTACTCTCTGACTGACGAACCTGGCTTACAGGCACGAGTGTTCTTCCTTTCTACGGTTCTTGCGTCGTTCTCTCTTAGTTTTGTGAACAAAAGAAATATCATAAGTAGTAAAGTCTGTCTTCGCTTGCTTGTCAATTCAAGGTGTAATAGTCAGAGAAGTGAGTCGACTGATAGGGATGAAATAGGGAGAGGGAAAGAAGACCTTTTTATTTCATTTCTAGAACTATACTCTTTTTCTTTTTTTCTAGCTTTCGCCTATGCTTCTTTGTAAGCTTTCTCGTAGTTCATATCAGACTTGGAAGGTAACCCGCTTCCTGTGATCTAATGTGATGGCTGGGGCTAATGTGCACTGATCGGGACTACAGCTAATGCAGCGGGTGAGTCTAATGCACCCGAAGCCTGAAGTTAGTACTTGGCCGATTCCGCAGCATGAGATAGTTAAAAAGCTTGTGGTGCGAATGGAACGGGTCAATTTGACTTCCAATCCTGCACTGCTTAAAAAGTCTTTTTCTGTCTCAGGAAGAAGAAGAAGAGGGCACAGGCATTGAAAGACGTCTTTCTGAATAGGCTTTTCTATTTCTCAGCACTTCTGGTAGAAGATAGGCTGAAAACCGTACGGCCCCAGGGCTTTAAAGTCTCCCATGGCGAAGACCTCCTTTTTGACTGGTAGGAACTGCTGTGAAGAAGTCCGAGCATACCGTTAACTATGCTATAAGATGAGCCATATGCAAACCGAGCTGCTCATGAGTAGAAAGTTTATGACTCCAACCAAAAGTGCAACACACTAAAGCCGCCATGTCTTTTGCCCGGTAGGACAATATGATGGTTCCGGTTGACAGATGGGGTAGGCGTCAAAGGGTGGACTTATGGATAGAGAACGACGGCGATATTTCTTGGATTCAAATACTCACTTGTGCACCGGTCGATAACCCAGAGTGAGACAAGGGGATAAAGGGTTAGGTCAATTGGCTCAATAAAGAAAGAAAAATTGAGAGTCATATCCCCCGTCTTTAGATCCTGGACTCAGGTGGATTACTCGTTGGACCTAAGACAGCTAATTCATACTCCTCTGTGTACAGTACATTTCAAGCCAACTCAAAAGCTCAACCAATGCTTTCTTTGCTTTCAGTTTCGTGCTGGACAGTCTTCTCAGCATTGATCAATGCCCCGAGCTGCTGAGCAGTGATCCGATTCGATACATCCTCCATTCTCCTAACTTAACTAATCACTGGATCAGACGATCGAGGAGAGTATGCGAAAGGTGAGCTTGAGCTTATAGCCCGGTCTAAGCGACTAAAAGAGAAAGATAATGTGTTAGTTAGTAATATCTTACTATTAGGTAAGACCGGTAACTGTAACTGCGTGTACTATATCTTTTCCTTAGTCTCTTAGTCT
Organism: Euphorbia biselegans; assembly: GCA_948330635.1. Classification (NCBI taxonomy): domain Eukaryota; kingdom Viridiplantae; phylum Streptophyta; class Magnoliopsida; order Malpighiales; family Euphorbiaceae; genus Euphorbia; species Euphorbia biselegans. The sequence goes on along the minus strand of CAOJCO010699306.1, from coordinate 12,148 downwards.
AGGTAACTGCGTGTACTCTCTATCTTTACTTAGTCCGAAGTAAGCTTGTCGAGAAAGCTTGATTGCCTCATATCTTAATTAAGATACGTAATTTCTTCTTTACTACGCTAGAGTAATAAAAAGAAGTTTTAGGTGGGTCCTACGCTATGGGTTCCGTAGCTATGGTATAGTGATGGTAGACTACTGCTCTGGTTAGGGTCTAATCCCTATAAGGGAAACCTCTGTCTGGTCTAAGAGGTTACGGAGTGTCATGTCAGTAAGAGGTTAGTTCTGGTTACTACGCCTAGAGTAAGCCCTATAGTACTTGTCTGGGCTAGGGTATAGTTCTTCCCGTAAGACTAGACTTACCTTACCGAATTGAGACTAGACTTCCCTTACCTTGCTTACGAGAAGTAAAAAATTTCTTTCTATTAGGTAACGAATAGGGGACTTATTTCGCCTGTACTGTCTGTTGTGAGATTGACTTAGTCTGAAGTAAACAAGATCAAGCTTGATTGACTCATAGACTCTATTTCTTCTTTACAGAGCGTCAGTAAGAGGCTCTTACGCTAGACCTTAGTCTAAGCCTGGCTAGACCTTAGGCATTTCTTTCTGGTAACGAAAGAGAGTAAAGCAAGTCTGCGCTTCCTTTCCCCTTTCTCCCGATCTCGCTTAGGAACCCTCTGTAAGTCAACCTTACCTTCTTTACAGAGTTAGTATACTTGATATTAGGTAAGACAAGGCAAGGTAGCTACGTGGACTCTATCTTTAGATTCTATTAGCTAAGGCAAGGTAGCTGCGTGGACTATACTCTATCTTTTAATTGAGTTAGTGTGAAGTAAGCAAGTTTAGTGTGTACTCTATTCTTTACCCACTCTCTATATATTCTATACGGGGGGAGCTTTTAGTTCTGGGAAGAGAGATCCTCATTTTACGTGTGTAAACCTCTAAAGGAGCTAGCTATAGAACGTGGTGCCTTGTCCTTGCTCTCTGAAAGATAAGCTTGGTAAAGAGGTTAAGCTCTGGATAGAGAAGCTTGGTAAGCAGTGAGAGAGAGAATGATGAAATTGAAATTGGTAAGCTCTCGGGTATACCTATATTTACAGTAATTCCATTAATTCTATTTCTGCTAGCTCATCAAGAAAGAAAATGATGTAGGTAAGATAATGATGTAGGTAACTCAGTTTACATAGGATTTAAAGCAAGGGATAAATAGGATAAGACCAGCATAGGAGGCGAAGTGGAACTCTTGCCTAGCCGTGGGAATCCGCCCTATCTCATTAGCGAAGCCTGCTATATGCTTTAGACACAAGGTAAAATCGTTCAATGGCTTTGTAGGCCGTTTTAATAAGGTGTTACAGTTGTTGTCACAGTAGCAGCTACGCTCCAATGCGTGGATAATCGGGCGTTAGAGCGATCCCTGCCGCTACCGATTTCGGGTCTCTTAGTTGCTTCTTCCCGAGTCTCAATAGCTAAAGCGAGCCTGTTATATAAGCAGATGTGTGTGGATTCTGCTAGAGTAAGAGTTGCTTCAATGCCAGTTCATCTGGAAAGACTAATACGTCGATAAGTGAGAGCGGCTCAGAAGGGATTGAGAACGTGTAGTTTTGGGGTTTTTATCTGTTTTAGTTGTCTTCTAGAGAAGGAAATGAAATTCTGTTATTATTCTCCTGAAAGCGAAGGGAAGAGGATCAGTGCCCGGGCGTCTAGACTCATCCCCTTTCTCTAATAATAAGGTAAGCAAATCCGGTAATTGACGGTAAAGGTCGGGAATCCCATGTTTTAGGAGATCACAAGCACAGATGAGCCGGCCAACGAGCAAGGTACGGTGTTCAAGGGGCGGTAGGCTACTGGAGCGAAAGCGAACGAGTTTTTCTTCTAGAAGCAAAAACAAAAACAGAATCAAACAGCTTTTCTTAGTCTCGTCCCTCTCTCTTAGGTCAAGCATCTTCGGGAATACCCGTCTCCGTCTTAGTCGAATACCTTTTCATTCCTTCCGCAAGTTCGTATCTTCTCTTCTGCAAGCACCCTTGTGCTTCCCCCCAACCTTTCGGGCGAGTTAGCATCTGCTTCTGCTTTCTATTCTGACTCTCTCTCAGCAGCAATACCATAGAATAAGAAAACCACTAGATCCGCTGCAATCCCAGTTGACTCAACAAAGAATCCACTTTGTTTGCTTTGGTGCTTTCTTTTATGCCCTTCCTCGGTATATTACCACCAAACCGGATATCGTGATCTTGGATCCAGGTACTTGACTTCCCCCTCTTCCTATGTATGGGGCGAGTAGCCCGCTCGTAAACTCGCTCCACAGACAGACCAGACTGAGCTGAATTGCCAATCCTAAGCTCGAGCTCGCAACCTACTTTGATTCAAAAGGCAAAGGGGGCAAAAAGTTGATAAAAGAACTTTTCTTCCCGGAGGAAAGAGAAAACGGCAATAGCGCGATGCAAGGCATTACCGCACTGATAGCTGAGAAGGAAGCGATACAGCGTACAGCGAACAACGCACGCTCCTACTGCGCTTACCACTTCACTTTAACAGCCCAGCTCTTAACACTAGATAGACTGATTTTCCTAGGCAGAAAAGAAGCTTTCTTCACTTTGACGATCCGGGGATGCGAAGTGGATAATAACATCGGAAGCAGCTTCAACATAAGACAGACCTCAGTTATGCCTATGGCTTTTTCTTCGAAGTCCCTGCGCGCACATGCGACGATTATATATATAATATACCATAGAGTCGATGAGGAAATGGCCATAACCTTGGGTTGTCAGTAATCATCTTTTCTATTAGGGTTTAAATAACCTTATTAGATGACTCGGCCTGACCATTAGCCTGAGTATAGTAAGAATGAATGATCTCAAAAGAATATGCAACACTTGTTCTCCTGTGAAACCTTTTTCCTTCTACCGTCGGCTAACACGAGGTAACTTAAAATCATCCCTTTTCCGGGCTTTTTCAGACAAAGATCGGCATAACTCTCCAGAAAGCGAAGAAATAAGTGCCTCGAAAAGGCCGATGAAAGCATCTCCCCCGGAAAGAAAAAGGTCTGTAATATTCTAGTTTGCCTCTTTACCGGGGCTACACACAGATAGGGAACCATTATCTAAGGTAAGTTGGTACTAGTAGCGGGGAGTAACCCTTTATACCTCCTGTTCCTGAACGCCCTCCGCGAGTGTCACATCGTGAGTCGTGTTCTTACGGTTGGGAGGCCGGCTGGAAAGAATGAAGTCAGGTCCGGGGTGGTCGCGATAATCGCCGTCATAGGAAGACCGGATCTCTTGAGTAGCGGAAGAGATGTGGCAGCCTAACTGCCAGGTAGATTAACCACCTACTTTCGACTCCCCAAGGAAAGAGCAGCTATTGGGCAATGATGATTGAGCTCACCTAAGAGACCAAACGGATCTCATGCCAATCCTCTCATTGGGGTCTTATCGCTTCCTTGTAATACAGGAGTGAGAACGTGAGTGTGAAAGTGCTCATAGGACGGGGAGACACACCCGTGGAGAGGTACTTAACTTTCGTTACAGGCCTCAAACGGTCATTGAGAACGTTTACTTCCTACCCATATCTATGCCGATCTTTGCACTCTCGGGGAGGAGCGCGCCGAATCGAAGTGGTCTCGGGGTCATTTGGGAGTGCCCGAGGAGAGATCAGCCAATTCAGAGGAGTACGTGTTCTATCTGCCCGCAGAAGTTGGACTCAAAGTTGTCCGTGGAGAGGTGGCAATCTTACGTGGATTGCAGTCATACTGTATCATCACCAAGGACTTCGGCATGGGTCTCCGCCTAAGATCCCTCATCAAATTCAGTGGACTTAACGCTAGATGTGGATCTTTATGAAGTAAGAAAGTACGAGTTATACAATTCCGTTGGTAGAGGACGAGAGTGACGCTTATACCACGTTAGATACGCCGTCAGGGCCTCTTCTCGCGCAGGTATAATCAGACAAGCAACATAGTCCTATGAGACAGAAGCTATAGTAGATCTTTCAAAGCGATAAATATCGTTTAGAAACTACGAAAAATCTCGTATAGAAACAGAGCCCCTCTTCTTTACTGGCTCTGGAGTCATATCTTATCTTTCTTGAACGAACTTATCCCCATCATACAGAAATTCTTTTGGGAAAGAAATCCCACCTAGACTCAGCCAAGGCCACCTAGACGAAAATGGCTGCTCTCGAGCTAAATCTTTTCACCCTTTTTTGTCTCTTTCCACCTATTTCAAAGTTGGCTTTGCTTAACACTAGTTTGATTTGAGAAGAAGAACAAGTTAGCATCATCCATATGTACTTGTTCGGGATACGTGGCCCTTCCAGTTTCAAGAGAAGATCATTCACTTTTGATTCGGAAAAAACATTTTTCGAGATTGGCTTGGTAATCACTCCCTGTTCGGTATCGGTTCGTGATGTCTAAGTGCAAGCCCCTGTAATCAAGCTTAATGCCCGGGCTTATTAAAGCTCTTTCAAGAGCTGTTAGGTAATCCAAGTGCATTAAATCCAAGTCTTTTCCTCTCTTTGAGAGCTCTTACAGCAAGTGCAAACCAACTAAAAGCAAGAGTTGGGGTTGATTTCGTATTCCCTACCGTCTCGTAATCCTTGGCATTTACACTCCTTGAGAAAGCCTTGGGCCTATCCCCGCCTTTTCACTGACCTAGTCAAATGCCTTTAAATAGAAAGGAGAAAGGTCATTGAATGCCCGGGCAGTTAACGCTCTTGAAAGCGCTCTTAGGAAATCCAAGTCTTGCATTCCGCGAACTGTCTTTGAGATCCCTGAAGAGGCCTACGAAGGCGGTCTGCTGCGGTGTAAGTTCAATTTGCTTACCAGAAAAAGTCTTATTCTAAGATTCCCCTTTCGCTTCGCTCAAGTAACTTCGTACCTTTCTAAGACAATAGTCTTACACTGAGACAAGTCTGTTAGCCAAGAAGAATGAACCAGATGATCCAGAAAATAAACCAGGGATTCCTCCGCCTAACCTAAACTAGTAAGTCCAACTGTAGGCTCTTGAGTCTGATACTAGTTCCTCTCTTACGCAATTTATCAATCCGCATACGAATAGGTAAATTGGTCTAGTGAGTATGGGAGCTAGAGATATGGTACTAGATTGTGAATATGGGAGTGAGTATGGGAGCTAGTGAATATGGAGTATGCCTATATCCCTAGCCAACGTGTGTAACGAACGAGTGTACGTGTGCTTAGTAGCTAGCGGTGCCATTCCCGCGGGATGGGTGCCATATTCCACTTCCCTTGATGCCAGCGTGCATGTAAGCAACGAACGTGCGTAACCACCGGGTCTTGCTAACGGGTTTAGTAAGCAACGAACGAGTGTCTTGCCTTAGACTATAAAGGGAATAGGCTTTTAATCGGCTAACTGTGAACTAAGAGCTTGTGAAATCGGGTAAGTAAGTTAAGTAAAGGGTAGCCCTCTTTCTTATCTTAGTAGAAGGAGAATCTGCCAACTAAGATAAGAAGCTAGGGTTAGTAAGCTGTAATATGGTTCTAGATAAGGGAGTTAGGAAGCTAGATATGATACTAGATATGGGAGCTAGATGGAATATGTTCCTAGATATGGTAACTGTATAAGCTAATAGCCTGTTATTACCCCAGGTATGAATAGATAGCATTCCTTCTTAGAAGTTGAGAATCTGGAAAGAAGAGTTAGGAAGCTGTAATCTGGACTGGATAAGAAGAAGAGGTCCAAAGGCTACTCTTCGTCTGGGGAAAAGCCCTCTTCGTCTGGACCGTCTACCTCCCTTCCCCTGGCTCCCCCTTTCTTTTCTGCCCATTAAGTTAAGGAAGGGCGGCTTAACTGCCGAACCTCTGAGTGGTATTCCCTTGGCTTCACCCGAAAGAGAGATTCTGAAGTGGAATTCTGCTCTAGGCGAAAGACAAAGCAATATCTTCTGTTCCACAGCGAAAGACGATGGAAAAGGCTGCTTTGCTTGTAGGCGTGATCTTTCACGATTCCCTATTTCTATCATAAGAGAATCAATCTCGTAGCCTGGCTAAGTAGCTGTCTCAGAGCCTTTTGATGGAGGTTAGATCTCAAATAGCTTAATCCAGGTAAGGTTCGACGAACTGAGTGGAAAGACTTCCGTTCTGCCTCTAGAATCGAAGAAAAGAGGAAAAGACCACGACAAGTCATACCCCATCTTGTTAACGTGAACTCTCATTGAAAAGAAACCGTATCTGGAACTCTTCCTGGAAATCCTAGTTAAGTGAAATAGGCTAAGAATAGTGCTTGACATAGATGGATAAGCCACAGGTAAAGGGGCAGTGTACTCTAAATCTTACCTTACTCTCATTTTACACGGTTACTGGGGCTGAATAGAGGGAACCCTTAGGACTGAAACTAGATAGCTGGCAGAAAGAGGTTCTATTAATAATGCTAATTAGATGAGAGGGATCTAACCTTTATTCTTGATTGATCGGTGTGATTGCATTTGCATCAACTAAACCGGAAAGTAGGCGTGTGCAAAGAAGGAACTCAAAGTCACTACTTTTCTTGCTGGGCTCTAATATTGAAATGAAAGCAAGGCGTAATTGCTTGCTGCACTTCGCGCGCAGGAACGGATCTTAGCCAATGACCGGCTTAGGCTTTCGCGAGAGCACCAGTAGGCGCGCGTAGGTGGGTTCCCCCCTATTTTAGGGCTGCTAGACTTGGGTGGGTCTAAGCACGGGAAATGCGCCATGCAAGAGACCGTTAAGCAGAGCCTTGTCGGAACATCGGGTTGCCTAAATTGTCGGATGATGGGGGTCGATGCTTGCATACGCACAGAGCTGCTATGCGTCGGATATGTTGGCTTATCGATAAGGTTGCTTTTTCGGTATGAGGGCTCAGTAAGACTTGGGCATGACAAGAGTGTCAGCCAAGTTCGTTGGCATGTAATGCCTTAGCGAAGGAAGAGATGCCTTGCGCTGCGTGGAACCATGTTCCTTTATTCATGCGGCGGAAGCTAGCGACAAAAGATAAGGCCAGCACAGTAGATGTCTTTACGGGACGGACGTGTTTGAGACTGAGTCTAGGATCCTTGTCTCCCAGGTTGGGGCCGGCGCTATGCAGACGGATGGTGATCCTTAATTTCCTCTCATAGCAGCCTGTGTTATACCCATATCTCGATGGTCTCCAACAACTAGCTCAGTTGAGTGAAGTAGTTGGTCAGACGAAAGTCAGCCTAGAAGGAATATAATTTCCCATTTTTTGGTATAGTTTATCTCAAGTATGGAATTCTCTCCACTTGCACGCTTACTAGATAGGCTAGCTTTGGTGCTATGAGTGCTCTACTTGCAAACAAAAAGGGGAGGGACTTTTTCTTGCCTGCTTCTGGCGGTTTATCTCTGAACGAACCGACGACGAGCGCTCACTGTTAGTGTTTGCAACCTAAAGGTAAAAATGAAACTGTTTGCTCTTGGGCGGAGAGTCGGGACTAGTTCTTTCTTTCAGTGGCAGAATGGGGCGGAACCGATTGAAGAATCATCAACTCAAAAAGGGTAAAAAAGATGTGCCCTTTCTCTTCGATCTCCAGACCAATTGAAAGCAGTTCCGTAAGTAGGGATTGTAGGCTAAGAAGTTATCAACTAGTTCTAGTTCCCAGCCATCCAGTTAGATATGTATAGAAAGTTCTTTCCCCTGGGGAACTTTTTCATACCTTCTCCTTTCAAGTCACTTCTGGCATCTAGTTTCATTGGATTCTTGGTGGATAGGGTTTCATAGGTCCCTAGGCGGGGATAGGTTGCTTTCAGTCCTCCTGCCTTTCCATACATTGGGAGTTCTATTCCATCCTGAATCAGTGTCTTTTCCATGAGAGGACTTGATATCAGATTATATGGTAGGTCTAAATAGATAGATTGATTCATGCTTTCCTTATAGACTTCTAAAATAGGATAGCTTTTCCTATATGGAGTAGGATTTCTTCTTGAAACTGCTATTGAGTTCCCTTGCCCTTGGATGGTAGGCCAGGGAAGAAATGCCATCGGTCAGTCCGAGTGGGAGTCTGTTCCGGTCAAACGGAAGAAAGGCGAGCAAGACAGCGTTAGTGCATTGATGCCCAGAATTAGCTTTGACTGGTATAGAATCAGCTCCTAGTCTTAGTTAGCTCTCCTAGCTGCACATTCATAACTATTATATAAGAGTCTGGCATCAGTCAATCTTCTTTTCACAAGCATTGAAGAAGGGTTCTGCAATTGAATCAGAATGAAAAGCATTAGCAGGCTCGATGTAATTGAGCTTTAGCGGTAGGTAAGCTAGGCCCCAAGGCCAGCTATCGTAAGTAACCCGATCTAATAATAGCATGAGAGAAGCATTTTCCAGTTCGAAAGTTATTAGGGTTAGGAAATCCTGTGCCCAAAACCAGTTTCCATAAAGTCAAAAAAGTCTGTGCCCCCAAGAATGTCCTCAGCGAAAGCATGCCCTTTCTTTTAGTTTGTTTTTTTTATAAAATAAGCAGACAAGTGAACACTTTATACAATACAAGGAGAATGGATGAGGATTCAAACCTACGAATTCCGATCGACTAGGGTTTGGTATGATTTTTGACTATTTTACTTTTCCGGGGCGAAGGAGTGGGCATCGGAGCAGGTGGAAAAGCCAACACCTATTGGTTGAGTGTAGAGAGTCTTGGTAGTTTTTCTGAGGGTCGATGCAATTGAAGGCGGCTTTGACTCATGTCTATAGCCAGTTGCTAGCCCATCAAATTACAGCGGTTTACTCTGTTCTTCTTTCTTTTCTCATTTAAAGGTTTATCCCAGGATTCCATGGCCCAGGACATACCAGGCTAATGGAAGTCTTGCTGTGACCTGTGCGACCTATTCTAGTGCGCCTAGGGCTGGGGTGCTGCCTGAAGCTCCCCACTCCATTCATGAATAAACTCCGGCATAGACTTACAATTCCATTCATAGGTCTACCGAGGGATTCCATCTCGTAGCCCACCTCCCTCTCATAACACAATGCGTTCGATGAGACCCTTTAACCCCATCTTCACTCCTAGTTTCATAGACCATCAGTAAATTCGCTACATCCTGAGTTCACTTCTCAGGTAAGCGACCAGTAGAAACATAGCCTTCCAGAGTTATATTACCTGGAGGGGCGTCTTCTTGGGACGAAGAACCCAACTCCACCGGAAGCTGTAGTCCGAGAGGACGAGGAAGCCCCTGGTGGGGCATGTCTGATCCCATAACCCCAAAGATTATCTTCTCCTTCTTAGGTCGGTCTTCAGAGTTGGAAAGAGATCTTCCCGTCATATATCCACTCCCGAAGACGGATCGTTTCATCCCCGTTGGGTCGGTCCTGCACTCTTCCTAGACAGAGGCCACAGGTGGTAACTTAGCGGTAGACACCAAAGAAATTTCTTATATCTGGTAAAAAAAGAAGATCACACTCACCGGGATTGGGCTTGGTAAGTAAGATTGATACGAACCGATCACACCTAGAAAATAGGGGCTAAATCGATGTAGGATAAGCTCCAATATCAGATAGAAGATGCCAATTGAAGCGCATGGGCTATAGTTGATACCACCGGGAAGACAACCCACCACTGGAACTTGCTTTGCTCGCACTCCGCTCGCTCCCACCTGTCTTCTTCCCACTATAGTGAAAGATCTTTCACTTCACCATAGCAGGAACCTCACTAACCAACTAGGCCAGTTACTCTAACCACTGGGATCTCCCCCAGCCTTTCCCCGCCATGGGTTTCCACCAACATATCGACCAAGCGTTCGGCTTTCAATACGCCTTTCAATCGTCAACCCTATTTTCCTAAGCAAACTCTCATCGGCTGGCCGGAAACTTGCCTAGAAATGCTCCCTCGACATCTCTGATAAGCATGCTTCATAAATAAGGAGGTCCCGGCACGTGAGACCTAGCTCGGGATAGATTATGCATGTAGGGAGGCCGTCCAATACGAATGTATAGATTCCGGGTCTGCTTCAACAGAAGATAATTCAACGGGTGATCAAGCGAAAGAACTTAGTCCAGTCAGAGTAGATCCTGCAGAGGACCTTTCTGGGTATCCAGCCAGAGTCCGCACAAGGAGTGGTTTAGACAGATGCTTCACTAGATCCTGCCAAGACAGATGATCGAGATGCTCTTGCAGACGAAGAAGTTCGATCAGGCAAGGCAAATGATTCAGTTGCTTACTCAGGTTCAGACGTACCGAAAGAGTTGGCCCAAGATCAAGACAAAGCTGTCCCAGAAAAAGCCCGATGGGAGAATGTTCCAAATGTAGAAATAGCTAAATCAAGAGGCAATGAAGACGTTGGCCTTGGCCTAACAAATGATCTTACAGACGGGGAATCAGTAGGAGCTAAGGCTGAAGCTGAACAAACGACTACTCAAGGTGTGGACAAGGCTGCCAGTACTGCTTAAAGTATGGACTAAAGAAGAACTTGATGCAATCAAAGCTAGTCAGCCTAAACTCTACGATGATCGGCCTTCTAAAAAATAAAAAAGAAGAATAAGAAAGGCCGGTCAAGGCTAACTCCAAGTCAGCAAGGAAAAGTGAAAGTCAGTATACAACAAAAACCTTCGTTGAGAGGCCATCATAGAGTGTTTGTACCTTTCTTTTCTTCGTCATCTGGGTTATTCTATAATAATAAAATTTACAATAGCACTCATGACCTCTGGATCGGCATACTCGTACTTTTCTTCTTCGTTAACCAATCCGATGGTTGACTTTCTTTCTTTATGTAATTTTGAAAGTTAACCAATGCTGGCTTAAACATCTCTTGCTTATAAGCCATCTCCAGCTATAAACACAGCTTATGACCCACGATCTAGTTGTGTTAAGCATGCTTTTCTTGTCTTCTATCCATTTCTCCAAGCTAAGAAAGAAGTAGTACGCTTTCACACAAAGCCAATTCTGCAAGGGCAGAGGAATCCAACGACGGGGTATAAAAGGTAGCTTAGCTAACTACCTTTGTCTCGGCGCGGAAAAAGAGAGTTTTTTCTCTCCTGGAGAAAAGCAAGTTTGAAGATCTTGAAGCGGCTTCCGATAATGCGGGAAGTACTGCTATTGATTTTAGCCTTACATCTCCCGTTTTCACACCGTCTATTCCAGTCGGAGAAAAAAAGGCTTTTTTGAGCTCTGTAACCCATCTTTAATTCATTAAAGCTGATTGAAACTTCTTAGCTTCAAGCGGGTCTAATTAAATCCCTTCTTCGGATTCGAACCGATGACTTAATCTTCTTTGGGCGGTTCACTTGACACTTTCATTGATTAATTTGTGTTAAGCAAGTGAAACTTTCTCGTCCTAGACTTCCATTCCGTAGCCAAACGGTGACCGGCTTCGCGGGTATCAAAACCGCTCGAGGCTAAGCACTTTGGGCGCAAGGTTTTTTAGAATGGGAAAGCAGGGACTTCACGCTCGATCAAGCTTGATTTGATTGACTTATATACGATATTTCGTATTTACAGAGCGTCAGTACTGGTTTTGGCTGTAACAGGTTCTGCCTTACATTACCTTTCTGCCTTGTCTAAAGAATCATCTATTACCTGTGTAAAAGAAGTTGATAGAAGTGGAACAGTTACCAAAGACGTTATCCCAAACCTTTGACCAGTCCAAAGAAGTTCACCCTTACTATTGCGTATGCACTAAATTCATATCTTCGTTCTCACTATCATCGTTCTTTCCCCTAGGTAATAAGAGAGAAAGAAAGAGATAATAGGAAAGTAGAAGAAAAAAGATGGGATAAGACCCAGTTTCGTCGGGTATGCCTATGGGTGAAGTCGGCCGGGCGTTTAAAGCCCATCTTACGGTAACCAAGGTAGGAAGCCATGTGCGAAGGTTCGAAAGAGGCCTAAGCGTGGAAAAAAGGGTCATACTTCAAGTCAAACTTCGTGATCAAACTGAGACTTCTTCCTAGTTTTTTTCGTAAACTCAACCTTCGACTCCCTGAGACTTGCATAACACAAAGTAAGTTTAACAAGTTTAACTTATCTTACAGAAGAAAAGAAGAATTCTTATTCTGATGTAAAGACAGAAGAAAGCAGGGCAAAGAAAGCTGCGGGTTCCTAAGCAAGTACTAGGTATCAAGTCAAGTAATTACCAAGGGTGAATAAGCGATAGAAGGGCTAAGCCGGGAAGGAAAGCAGCAAGCCTGTTCCTAAGAGGTAGGAAGGTCACCAAGGTAAGAAATTCGTATTAAATAAATAATTTTGCATGCCCAAAACTAGG
>CAOJCO010676057.1:57500-64671 GCA_948330635.1 Euphorbia biselegans | reverse complement strand
GGCGGAGCTAATTCCCACATCGAAAGCAGTTGGGATGGGAGAACTAGCCTTCTCACTTTACGCTTTACCGGGAACGAAGTAGGTAGCTCCCCCGAAGGGACGTAGGTACAAGGGATGAAAGGTACGCAGTTGCTCGACCGGGGAGGAACGTTACCGGACGGGAACTCCTAGTTAGTTACCGGAGGGGAAGGGAACCCCAGTTACCCGAAAAAGCATTCGTCAGATTTCACAGAAAGAGAACTTCTTTCATTGATCAGGTGGTCCACGAGGTACGAAGTTGCGAGACCATCGACTGAAAGCTACGGACTTGCTCTAACAGGGTATTGTTACCCGGGTCTATGCAATTGAGCTCGAGTGCCAAGGGGAAGAGAACCGTTGGAGTGAAAGCAGCTCGACTGATACTGCCCACGAAGCGGTTCGTAGACGCTCGAGAGGTTCGTAGACGCTTTTCTGCCCGTTCGAAGATGCTTGTGCGGCTTTGAAGATGATCGACCAAGGTACTTAGTCGACTGGCTACTTTCTTAGTCGACCAGAGGAACTGGGAGAGATAGGACTAGCTCGACCAGAGGCTCAATGTAACTCGAGCAGCCTGAACTACTAAGAAAGAAAAAGCTAGGAGCTACATCCCACATCCTGTCTTAAGCATGCCGAGAAATTACAGCTTGAAGCTAGCGTTTACGAAAACCCGGCTTTTTGGCCCTCTTACTATATGTAATTAAAAAAGGTCAAGCTACGGAAAGAAAAGGTCAAGGGAGGTGCGGACTTGCTTTATAAGTATTACGGCAAGGTTCGAAAGATGCCCGAGCGGTGGGCCTAAGGGCCGAAGGGGGGGAACTTTGTTAGAAGTTACCGGGCTTTGAAGTTACTTTACGGGAGGTGGAAAGCTAGAAATAGAAAACAAAAGTACTTACTTTTCCCGGGGTATGAAGCCACTCGACCAAAGGAACGTAGGTGGGGAACTCCTAGTTCCCCGAAGAGACTACTTAAGTTGTTTTTACCGGAAACGAGAGTTTCAGACTTTACCGGGGGAACTAACTATATGAACGAACTAGCCCGGCCAACTGGGGCAATGAACTAGCCTTCTCAATGCTTTACCGGGTACTTAGTTACGAGAACCAAGAGGGAAAGGTGCGGACTTGCTTGACTGCAAGGTTTGTGGGCGCTCGACCGAAGAGCGAAGCAAAGGTGCGAAGATGCTTTGCCGGGAGCGGAAGCCACTTGGCCAAAGGCCGGGTATAAGTTAGCCGGGGAAAAATGAGAAAAGGAAGTCGGAAGTCGGCGGTAAAGCATGTCCCCCCCGCCCATTGAACTGAATTTCATTGCTAGAATGACGTGCGTGCATACGAAATAGAAAGTTTTCAACGAAAAGATTTTAAGCGGTAAAACTAGAAATGCGTTTTTTTCTCATTCCCTTACATGCTTTCCTATACACTTTCTTGCTCTCAGACTAACCTAACCAGCCCGAAGAGGGAAAAGAGGAAAGACAGCCCGGAACCGGTCAGCCACTCAACTCCTTCAAAAGAAGGCACATCAGCTGACAGTGGAAGGAGTACAGTTTGCAGCTCTTGTTCTCAGTGAGAATCTTTAACATCGATGCTGGATCAAGTCTGACCGATATCGGATTACCGTGACGACGTGACATACGAGTGAACAGAGGCGGACTGGACTGAATGAAAGCCCACCATCGTCCTTCTCCAGGGAAAGAGAAGAGGGGACTGATCACCCTCTAAGTCCATCTCCATGGGCAAAAGATTATCTTATTACTATCTTATATAGGTAGTAGAGTGAAGAGGAGCAAGTACCGCGCACTTAGTAGCACCGCTAGCAAGAAATCTATGAAAAGACAAAAATGAACTTTTTCAGCTATATGAGATGCAACTTTCGCAATTGATCAGACCCTGACGGAAGGAAAAGTGACTTGCTGCATTTTGCAGCTATATGAGCAAGTGGAATTTCAATGACCCTCTCCTTTCAGTCGAGTAACTACGTACCTCTCAAACGTTCTAACCTCTAAGCCAGTAATGAGTCAGCCAATGGGATATAAAATATCATAAGTAAGGTAAGCCGGGTTTGAGAGTCAGCCAGTCCCACAGACAGAAAGAAACTGAGAGATAGGAGATTCGGGCGAGCAAGTCCGAGACTATGAGCAGTAGCAGTAGCTGTGGCCAAGACACGAGCAAGAGAATAGCCATTCTTTCGAACCTTTCAGAAGAGGAAAAAGATCTCATCTCCCGTTCTGGAAAAAGACTTTCTTGGCTACCATTCTCGCTCAAATCCTCAATCGTCACGTAAGCCCAGGGCAAGACAAATAGGTAGAGTCCCGATAGACTTGGAAGGTATTTGTTCCACTCCTCTTTCTCGATGTGAATCATAGCCCTGTTTTGTAAACAAGCGCCGAGGGCTATGGCATCTGTTGACTGAAACGAGTTGGGAAGCGCCGGTAGCTACCGAGCGTAGAGTTCGCTTTTGGCAGCTCATGAACCGACCGAAGGAATGAATGTAAGGACGAGAGCCGAAATAAAAGAATCCCCCGGGCGCCCGATCCTGCTTTTCTTCTTTCGGGTTCAAGGGTCGAGAGCAGGCGGATGCTCCCAGAACAGACCCAGCCTTTGCTCCAATTCGACCTTCTCCTCTTCCACTTGCGAGATTTCTTGCGTAATCTGCGCCAGTCTTGTAAAAAAATCCATGGACTCAAAGCTTTTTTTGCCGACCCGACTTCTAAGTTCCTCCCCGTCTCCCTTTGCTTTGCCAAATAGAGAAGGAAGCTTCTATTTATAGGCCTTGGAGGCCCCTAACCCTTTCCTTTCTTATTATTAATTATTAGTAAGAATTCTTGTCTTGGTTCCCTAACAAGGATCATTTCCACCCTGGCTTTTCATGAATATGGAACCAGATTCACTCTATTTTAGTGCGCTGAATAATTCTCCCCGTACGGATTGGAGTACGAAGGGCCCACCCCAAAGAGCGAATAGTAAGAGTCCCTTATTTTTCGCGGGTATCGCCACGCGGCTTAATCCCGATCACTCCTTCGGGAATAGGAGGCAATAATAGAGCGAATCCGTCTGAGAGTACTCCACCACGACAAAGCACGCTCAGTCAATCGTCAATCTCCAGCCCAAAGCTGACCAGTACAACCATGTATCACCCCGCGGGCTTCGTCGTACCCTGCCTACTCCTCTTTCACTGGCTTCTACTTTTCTTTTACAGGCTTATTTGTACCCAGCTACATCATGGACTCCCCTCGGCCAATCCTCACTCGTCCGTCCGGAAAAAGATGTTTGGCCCCTACCTCTTGATTGATCTGACCAGACGCTTGCTTTTTCCCCGGAAAGACGGATAAAGCCCCTTTCCAGCTCGCTCTCTCAGTCCACTAACACCAGTATCCGATCCGGCGCGAATCCCCTCCATCACTAGTATAGTGGAGGTCTGTGTTATTTGTATTGCAATAATGAATAAATGTACGAACACAAATAATGAGCAGACTAGCCCACTTTTATATGTGAATTTCATAATGTATTTTTGTTTTGAATAAAGAAGTGCGCTCCTGTTAGTGTTAACGCAGGTTTTTTTCTCGGTTGATGGATGGGATAAATGCTTATATCGCTTTAGAATGTTATTGTTATGTTGATGCTATATTAAAAAATCTAATCTAAAAAAGTTCCTTAAAATCCCATTCTTTCTCTTAATGCGAGAAGTATACTTTCATTTTCATTTACTCGACCAGTCAACTCGACAAATAACATCCTGAAGCAGTTACGGCAATTAACTCTTGGAGTTATGACAATGGTTGTGGTTGTTATTTTCTTCCTTTTTTTCCGAAGCCTATAAACCAGCTAAGAGACACTTTCATTGGGACCGTACCACTTTTCGTGATTAGGAAATTCGTTCTTGAATCTTTAGTAATAGCTCTCCGGAGAATCTCTTGACTAGTCAATCAAGGAACTCATCCCATCAGTGCCCTCTTGTGAGTGCTAGTCAACTACCATCCTTGATATAGGTTGTTCTCCTGTGTTCCTGTAAGAAGTCCTTCCTATACCTGATGTGCTTTTTCTCCTTTAATGCAAAGACCCAAATCGCCCGGGCTGGCATGTCTCTCTTTCCCAGCCTTCACGCTGGTGAAGCAGCCCACGCCTCTTACGACGCCATCGCGCAGGGGTACGACGGCGAGACCTTTTTGCTTTCAGACCAATGTTCACTTGCTTTTCAATTCCTGGGTGGTAGCGCTGTCATTTATTTTCTTGCTCTGGCCTCTAACAAATGGGAAAAACAATTCTGTTTAACGTCCCTTTTTCTTAGTTCCCTTGCGGCCTCCACTTTGTTTAAGATCTGCGAGCCCAGCGAAGCATTATTCTATTTTTTTATGTATCTCAGCGCCCCTTTCTTATTGCCGATAGATTTGATCTTTCTATTAGGGACGACTTTTTCTATTTTATGATTTTTGCGCCGCCCCTGTTTATGCAAACCGCTTTAGTTTACGGTTTGCGAAAAGTGCGACTAAATCCTCCCTTATTAGTGGCGGTCTATATTACAATTCTCTTGGGCTGGATCTGGCCGGGCCCAACAGTCCACGTCCTGAATATGTCCTCAAGTATCGAATAATCCTTAGCACAGCTGTAAAATGAGGTCGTCGAGGATCACTCATGAACTGGCTGACCACGTGAACGGAAAATGCTATTTCAGGTCTAGTAGAAGCCACATATATCAAGCTCCCGACCAACTGACGATACTTTGACGGATCTGCAACTGGGTCTCCTTCACTGGGGGACAGTTTCACATTCCGCTCAAGAGGTGTCTCAACTTTATTGTCGTCAGTGAGATGAGCCTTGCCTATGATCTCCATAGTGTACTTATGTTTAGATAGTATGTAGCCTCTCTTGGAATATGCCACTTCTATCCCCAACAAGTCTTTCATGTACTCCATATCCTTCATCTGGAACGGGGATTGTAGGTGACGCTTCAGGAAAATGACATTATCCATATCATTTCCAGTGATTAACATCAACAGATATCAAAGAACAATGCTTTTTTTTATCCGAGGCGAACAACGAATAGTCACAGCTATTCTCTTTGAATCCAGCCTATATAATCCAATCCGGAAGTAAAACATAAAAATGGTGATTTTCCTTTCAATACAGAAGAGTCAGCTGTTGATTTTGATTGTCTTGTAGCTGATGAAGCTTGAATTCAAAGCCTAGAGCTGCGGAGTGGTGTGTGGGACTCGTGTAGTAGTAGCCAGACTCCTCGTGCCAGCTTCGCTCCTCCCCCATGTGTAAACCAATATCCCGTGGTAGACTTACGCTCATCTAAGTCTCCTGCCGCTTCGATGGATTAGCATTAGGAGAATGCCTGTCCTGTGCCACCTTGGTAGCACAAACAAAGGTCCTGTGTACCAGCGATGTACGAATCATAGTAAATAACTTGACTAACTTTCTTAGTTGCAAGGGTACTTTGCTGTAAAGTTTCATCTTTATACTATTTGTGTATATGAAAAAGTATAAGTCTTCTTAGTATTACAATAGTTGACTACGAATATTCCTACCCTTGCAGTGCTAATCTTTTCATTAGGATCAGTCTTAGTCTACTAAAAGCCTAGGAACAGTCTTATCTTATTAAGCAAGGTTCCACCCCAACCAGAAATAAGCACTAAACTGAACTCTATAAGGATACACGGGGCGATTAACCACTACAAACTGAGGATTTGAGATAGATAGAAAGGAGTCCAATCTAAGCAAGCTTAGTAGAGGGAGAAAAAATCTTTCATGATCCATTCCGGAATTGGATAGAGAATAGTTGGGATATTCCACTGGGAGGGAGAGGCGGGGGTGACATCAGAAGTAGGATCGTCGAACGGATAGCAGCATCGCATTGAGAATTGACTCGTCAGATTAACCACTTAGACGGGGAGTTCCCCATATTCCATTTCATTGGCAACTGAAATAGATCTAAACGGATTGCGTGGTACCCCCGGCTTCTAAAATGAATTGAAAAGAATATCAATGAAAGGCCGAGATGTAGCCTGTGCGGAGCAAGCCGGAACTGGCTGAGATGAAGAAAATGTCGACACCGATGAAATGTTTGAAAACATAGACAGCGGAAGAAGTCAATCTCAATCCGATCTAGCAAGAAATGCTCTACCGATAAAGTAAAGCGAGAGAGCTCATTAAGAAGGCCATCTTCCATCCGCTTTAGATAGGGCGAGGCTAGTACGAGACTCTGAACCACGACGGATAAATCGACGGATCTTAGGAAATAGAATGGGACGGGAAGGAGCAGCAAGACTGAGTTTGATAGGAATGACTGGCTTTTTTTTTCTATGCACTTCTGGGCTTCACGACGCTTTCTCTAGAGTGAGACCTCGTTCGTGCTGAAGGCTAGCTAGGGCCGGCTGCTTCCCGGAAGCATAGCACAACTACAGGCCCTGACTCTCGGGCGCTTTCTTTCTTTCAACTTAAACCTGAATACCTGAACCACGAATCTAGCTTTGCTACCTTCCGCACTTAAGATTCTACTCTGGCTTACAACAAGGGATTAGTTTTTTGGGTAACTCCTTTTCTTAGCACCAGAGGTTAGAGCGCGGAACTCAAATTATTCTTCTGCTGAAACTGAGAATCTCCCTTATAGCGTAGGCAGGATACAAGACAGGGTTCTCCCACAGCGCTGGATACAAGAACCTTACTTACTCAAAAATTTCTTCAAGGTCGAGCCTCAACTGGATTCATACTCCTACTCCTAGCACCAGTTACTTATCTAGTTATGCCAGTGGACTTCCAAGAGGGATTCGCGGGTTAACTAGTTGCCTTATCCACTAGCACCCGTGACACTGGCTTACCATCAATGTGATGTGGGCTCAATGGCCGCAAATGGCTAAAGATTTTCCTCTGGTGGCTTTTCAAAAAGAAAAGAACTTTTCTAACACTTCTTAGGAGATGGAGCCTTGTCTCCAGAACTCTATCCATTCTTGTTGATCGCAATTTCTCCTCTAAGTTGAGGACAGGGGACTAGAGCCTCATCTCTCTCTGGATTCCTAAAAAACTCGGGTGTCTTTATTCTGGAACTTCAGCAATCTCTGTCACTGTAGTAGACTCAGTCTTCCTCAACATCATCATCCAATACTGCCGTCCGCCTGGTCAGACATAGTTTACTGCTACTTTAGGAGGGAAAAAAGACCAAA
>CAOJCO010676057.1:27500-50000 GCA_948330635.1 Euphorbia biselegans | reverse complement strand
TTAGCTAATGGCAGGAAGAAGCGGAGAAGATCCCATGTTGGAGGGACTACTAGCCTTCTAACAAGACCATCTCTCTATTACCTGTCGTAGCTGACTTTAGAACTAGGAAGCTAGGAAAAACTGCCCTTGAACTATTTCATAACCTGCGGTGATAGGCTGACTGACGGAAGCAAGGTAGAGATGTTCTTAGTTGCTATAAGTAGCTCTTCCTCTGGCTCTTCTGCTTGCCAGTCGGATTATTCCCCTACTTTTTTTTTCTTGATTGACTGACAGACGGAAGCGATTCGGAGAAAGAAGGTATCCTCTCGCTTGTGCTTCAATTCGTTATTTCTTTATCTTTACCTCAGACTCTTCGAAGTCAGGCCTCTTGTCCCCTCTCCCTGCCGGTGGAGTAAGTACCTTTCGGTTGAGTTACCTTCGCGCCTATCCCTTCTATCGGAACTGGCTTTTCATTTCAACTGAGCCAAACTATCTTTGAATGAACGAGCTTTTGCTTACCTTTTCACTTGCCCTGTCGGCAACCATTCGTATGACAGTTTTCTAACCTTCTTTTCACCCATTCCCTACTCCTTTAGTAGTTCAATTTCCTATGTGGTATAATTCCTCACCGCGGGGTCCCGCGAAGACTGACGGCGAATCTCTTTACCCCAGCTTGCCTACCTGCCCCTCTGCTTTCGATGCACCGTAAGCCGGATATGAACTCCTGCAGTCTCTCGTTGCCGATGTGAAGTATGTTTATTCTCTCCGGTTAAAAGCTGAAGTCGGATGCAACTTAAGAAATTGAATAGGGAGAAAAAAAAGATAGCAGATAAGCCGCTTTCAAGTTAAAGTCTCTTCTTCAGTCGGATGCGTAAGCTGAGCTAAATGGTTGCGGAGCTGTGTTAAAGCCTATTCTTTTTGTTGATGGAGTCGAAGCGAGGAGAAGCCAGCCGCTAGAAAGCAAAGAAGCAAGCTAAGCAAGGGACGGGGATGCTCTAGCTATTTTTTACTCCTTTAGGTAATCTATCTTACGTACGGTTCGGAGATGGCTCAGTCTCCCGCCCAAGGAAAAGAAAGAGGCAAGTCAAGTCAGAAATGCCTTCCTTAATGGGTGAGGCGTAACAGGAGGTTGAAAGCGAAGGAAGAGAAGAAATGCCACTAGGTCAGGTTAGCTTGAAGCTAGGGTCAGGTATAGTATAGTAGGGTGCAGTTCCCTTGAAGCGGGGATATCGTAAGGAATTTATGTAAGAGTTAAAGAATTCCCCTTGGTGGAAACCAGCCCAAAGGAAGAGGTTGAGTCAAGGGTGGTAGTAAAGGAAAAGTAAGCATCTTACCCAGTCGTAGAAGCGCTGGTCCTGGGCAAGAAAAGAATTAGGCGGTGTGTTCGGGTATTTATTCCTCTAGGGGCTGGGAATGGCAAGCTCAGGAAAAGGAAAGGCAGAAAGCCTAGGTGCCACACCGGCAGACAGAGAGGCACGAGCTGTAAAGAGA
Organism: Euphorbia biselegans; assembly: GCA_948330635.1. NCBI lineage: Eukaryota > Viridiplantae > Streptophyta > Magnoliopsida > Malpighiales > Euphorbiaceae > Euphorbia > Euphorbia biselegans. The sequence goes on along the minus strand of CAOJCO010676057.1, from coordinate 48,530 downwards.
GGATCAGATGAGCGACTCGAAAGATCAGATGGATAGACTAACCAGCTTATGAAGAAGGATTTACCTAGCTCAGGAAAAGAAATCGGACAGCGAGCGCAAAGCCGGTTAAGTAAGGATAAGGACTTTGCCGGCAAGGAGATTGATATAGGAATCTGGCCGGAGATCGAACAAGAAAGTCATTCCTCGCCCGGTTGCAGCAAAGTCATAAAAGTCGGCTACTGCTGGGTATGGAAAACAACCTTACAAAGCTGCTACCTACCGGAAGCGAAAAGAGTAGATGGAATCAAAGCTTAGATCACTTGAAGCGAACTTTCTTTACGGGAGGAACAGAACCGTAGGAACTATTAGTCGGGAACGTATAGTTACCGGAACGGAAAGTAGCTCGACTAAAAGGAGAGGAACATTAGCAAGAAAGGTCTTGAATATGAAGGATTACTTGAAGTACTTCTTCGACCCCCTCCTGTTCCACCTATCCTTTCACTCCCCAGTGATTCTGTACAGCTTGACAATCACGGCTCATCCAGAGGGAATAGAAGGAAGCATTTCCCGGGAATCAATACGCGGGGAAACTGTCTTCCGGATAGGCTCATATTGGTTGGCTCTTTCCATAGGTGACTTTCCTTCCAGAAGGTAGATCTTCTTCGCCATACTTTTTTTTCAGGTAAGACGTAGGGAGGAGAGAAAGCTCAGAAATATCTTACTTTCAGATGAACGGCCTTACTGTTGCCGGAATGGAAGGAAGAAGCACTCAGTTCCGGATCAATAGAAGGCTTGGGGCGTAGCGAATATCTTGATCCTTTCGAAGCAGAGATTTGTATGCCCATTGGTTTATTTGAGGATGGCACTGGTTTCGGCTTGACTGCAAGGTACGCAGTTAGTCTCCGGTTTGAAGAAGGTCGACTGCTAAGGAAAAGTTCTATTTCCCGGGCTTAACAAAAAAGGAATCTGGGTTCCAAAGCTGTACATTTGCTTACCGAAAAAAGCTAGAAAAACTTGGCCCAAACCCCTCTTTTTTGGCTTAAATTAGTTAATTTGCGGAAAGAACATAGCTGCTTATGTAATTCTATTTACTAGAATGGGAAGATCGGTCTTACCGAGGTACGAAGTTACTTGACCGTAGGGAGAGGGGAAAGTACTTTCTTTTCCGAGGTTCGAAGACGCTTGAGTGATAACGAATGGGGAATTTCTCAAATGGGATTGAACAGCGACAGAATTGCATTTCTCAGATCGTCTACGAAGGAGCGCAAGTTAGTCGAGCAAGGCGAGAGGTACCTAGTTTAGTTGGAAAGGCTGAATACGGGCTTACACTTAGATATGTAAAAGTAAGATTGATTTTACGGAGCTCAGTCTCTTTTTCCCTATGATGTTTGCGTAATAAGTCTTTTCCATCCTTAATATTGAAAGTTGTAAGAAGTTCGGGCGTCAATAATCCTATTGCAACAAAACTATCTTTATTTAACTTCATTTTATTCAACCATTCACTATTGATTCGAAACCCCTGGCTTTGAAGATAATTCATGACTGAACAAATATGTCTCTTATTGTCAACTGATTAATTTTTACCTAGAAATATCTTAAAACACTTAGGATGCTTGGTCGTCAATAAACTAAACCGTTGATACATCTCTAATGTAGAACCCATCAGGTAGCCACCAGAAATATCATTCAGAGAGATAGCACCCTTACGATCAGAAGGATTATTCTTTATGAATGGATTGATATCCCAATTAGCAGGACTACACACCATTGGCAGCTGGAGCTTTATCGGCAGTGCAGAAAGATCAAATTGACATACGACATACAATGGATATTTTATATAGTACGACCCCTTCCTACTTTTAGTTGGCTTTTTATGGTCTAGGTGACCCATTGAATTCATAAAGCTAATTACGCCCCTTTCCTGCATGAAATCAACTAAAAGCCTACCGAATGGGAAAGGGCCATCAGCTTCCTCACCAGCAGGCTCTGCCTTATCACCCGCAGGCTCAGCCTTTTTCTTTCCCTTTTTCTTAGCATTTTTCTTTTTATTACCATTTTGCGAAGAACTATCTTCCGCAAAAGGTTGAAACTCTAGATTTGAATTCGAAGATTCTTCTTCCTCACCCCTCCACTTGTCCGCTAACGGAGCCTGCCATTGTCTGCTTGGCGCTAAAAGTCGCATAAGGAAAAAGGTTGATTTTTTTTTTAAGAAAAGGTCGGTTTTCACGAGGTACAACAAGGAATTCCTATTTCTTTGTTACTGCATCAACCATTGCCACGCAGCCAACTCGAACGGAAAGGAAACAAAGCGTTCTTCCATGTTTTCGGTATTTAACCCCCGTAACCGTCCAGCCCGAAAAGCCACGAGAATGGCCAAGGGCAGGACTAAGCCCATACTGAATATATATTCAGTGATTAATTGCGCAAGGGCTAATTTTTTTTGAAAAAAAGAAGTTCCGACCGTGATCATCAGCTCCGCGGGACTTGTTTGGAAGTGGACGACGCTTTACGTGATCAAATAAATGGGATATGTTTGGGGGATTTAATTAGACCCGCTTGAAATTTGCTAAAAAGACGGGAAAACAGCAAATTGAGATAGCTTTTTCTAGTGGTAATAGGTTCCGTAGCTAGAGCTATGGGTTCTGTAGATAAGTTAGTTACGAAAGACGAGTTGGTTCGCTTCTTTCGCAGACGAGTTGGTTCCCATTCCATTCGCCCCGTAACTAATCAGTTATCAAACCATTAATATGTCAATCAATTACATTCCTAGTAATTTCTAAGAAAGAGCACTGCCTGCTTACTTTCTCTCGGGACTTGCTTGCTCTCATCTTGCGAAGATAGTTAGCATTACCTTATTCGCTTACCAGAGAGCTAACCTCTAAGAGAGATTCTTTAAACCAAGAAAGCCACCCCCACCAAATCAATAAGAAAGGCACCGCCACGAGAACATGGTTACTGCTTACAAGGGGGGCTGCGGTCCCCAAACCCCCAGCATTACTACCTGCTTCTAACTACCCGAAGATGCCTCTCTTCTTTTCGGAAGAGAATAAGTTGTTAGAATGCCTCTCAGTGATCCAAGAATTGATCCCAGCAAGTGCTATGAGTACTTCGTACTAAAAAGAAAGATAAGCATTTCCCCTTCTTTGTATTTTGTATATCGGCAGTGAAAAGTTCCTTTCTTCCTTGTTTTCAAAGTGAGGCAAAGACTTTTTTAATTTACGTACGTTCACTGTGAGCTATTCTAGAAGTCTTTTCTGAGTCTCCTCACAAGAAGTTTTGAATGAATCGGAGTCAAGGAGTAGATTATTGGCATTCTTAGTTTCAGATTCCTGTTATCTCACCACGATGTGGATTCGAACCACTGCTTCTCCTTATTGTCGTGATGAGTCCGTCGTCCTCCTCATTATATTATAGTCATAGAAGAAAGAGTCAAAATTCAATTCAATTCAATGTAAAGAAAGGAGAGACAAGAAAACATCTTTGATTATGATTAAAAAGAACAATCTCAAATAGACCAAGATCCAATTTCGGGGCATTTCTTGGTGAACATGATCTGTCAAAATCTCTTCGATCCCTTCATTTATGTGCCAGAATAAAGAGAGATCCGGTAGGAAAGTGGAAGAGACTTTCTTGTATATGATAAGTATGTTTTCGGGAAGACGATAGCCTTCCTTACCCGCTCTATCGGGAGCAATGGGAGAAATCCTCTATCCCTACTTACTCAAACTATTACCTACCTCGTGCAAACAGATGTTTTTTAAAGGGGGCATGCCTCGGCTCAGAAAGGCTTTCGATGTTTTGATCCTTCTTCTCGTTTTCGACGGCCCGGCATCTTACCTTCCATGAGCACGAGTTCTTCTACTCCCTCCCACTTATTTTAGTAGGCGCCTATTGGATCAGCATCTTCTGGATCTTCTTCACCAGTGGTTTTTCCTGCGCCTCCCGTGCATCAGGGGGAGTCAGAGTCCAAAGGGAATCAGGGTCGCAGCCCTCTATTGAGCAGCCAGCATCTTTATCATCTTCTAGTAACAACCAATTGCCTACGGATTATCCTTCATCCTTTATCGCAGCAGAGCCATCTCCATCTCTGCGCTTGAATGGTTCTCCCCCGCTCTGCAGCAAAGGAAAAGTGCTTTCTGGCCTGGCCCGGGGCATTCGACGAAAAAAAAGGATGACCCGATGTTATGCCCTTTTTTCTATAAGAAAAAGAAGAACTTCTACTTCGGCTTTGTCAATAGATTTCATTGCTTGTCCACGGACAGTCTTTTTAAAGAGTTCTCCTCCTCTCATGAAGTAGCGAGTAGCCTGGCGCCTTACGTACTCTTTCTCTCGTTAGTGGGGGGAAGCTTTTCTTTTCAATGAAATTCTAGATGTCAAAAAACCATGATTTCCTATCGTCTAGGTCGTCTTATTCGGGTGCTACAAGACTATCATCAGGCTCCTCACCTTTTTCCAGTCTCTCCATTTCTTCTGTCAAATCATCATATTAAGGCCCCTCTATCCCATGGGGGTTCATCAATCCTCAAAACTTCCCTTTCTTGAATCCAGGGGTAAAGACGAATTCCGGACCGAAAGCTCTTTCCTCTCCTTCAGTCCTTTCCTTTGATTGGAAGAAGAAGTCTACCCGAGTATAGAAATTGGAGAAGGGAAGTTCTCATAATCGGCTTGGGTGAGATAGCAGGGCTAGGGATCTCGGGGATTAATATTAAACTAGCTTCCATTGAAACTTACATAAGTTAATTGAACTAGTAAACTACTTTACTCGCTTCCATTGAATTTCACTAGTTGTAATAAGTTAATTTCATTTCATTGAAACATAAGCCAGAAAAGAAAGTTCATTGCTACTCTAGTCGTTAGGTGGGGGCCATCTGTGTCGTGGAATACGGTAGGTGGACGCGATAAATGGAAAGCGGGCATTAGAGGGATCTTTCAGAATGGGGATATGAGTACTTCGACTTCTGTTGCCCCATCCTCAAAGACTCAGAGCCCTTGGAACGGAAAAGGAGGTGGCGAACAAGTAATAGGAAGAGGCGTGGCATGGCCCACCAAGCTGACGTGAACCGGGCCCAGATTGACATGTTAACCACTGAAAAGGTTAGTTACTCCCATTGCTCATCATGGAATGAATTCACTTCGGCTTACTTTCATCTTACCAAATCCCTCTTTAACATGATGTAGGTAGAGTGGCGCCCATGGGAGGATTCCTTCCATTGGGATAAAGATTGCGTGGTCTCGGCCATAGAGTATTGGCAGCGACGATCTTTCTTTTCTAACTCGATTCTTTATTCTCGCCTGGCATCTTATTACATAGATCCTTAGATTCTCAATTGCGTGGTTCGTACTTACCGAAAACTCCATTTGAAGTTGACTGGCACTTTCTTTGATATTTCATAGATCCTACTTCATCCTTCCCACTCCCTATTTATTTCCCGGGGCTAAGCAAAGAGATGATAAAGGTAATCGCACATAGAAGTAGGGGGAAAGGGAACTACAATGGAGACTGACCCCTATTCCACTACGGAGATGGAGTTACCTGTCTTCGAACAGAACCTAAACTGGCTCGCTAGCCCAATGAACGAAGCTGAAGCAACCTCTTATTCCCTATTCATATTCTTTCTCTTTCACACTTCCTCCAATTCATATTCAATATTCGTACTTTCCGGGTGAGCAGCTAGATAGACAAGCTAAAGCTTTCCTGGTTTTTCCGAACCCCACTACTAGCTCTATTTGATTTGAAGTAATATCTTTACCTTGATTCTTCCTAGGAAGCCCCTAAAAGAAAGAGAAAAGGCAGGAGGGTGAAGACGAAGTCGTCAGATGATGCCTAAGGCGTGAAACCAAAGAGAAGAAGTTCCTACAAATGCCCACTCTCCTTCTCACAGGCTGAGAAGACTGGCTAGCCTACCTATCCTGAGCAGAGATGGAGCAACTAGTGCTCAACTTCTGTCTTTGACTGAAGGTAGCTTGCTTACTCTCTAGTAAAAGGAGGGTCTTGCTGTGAAGCTACCTTTCTGCTGCTCATCGCTTTCAGACCAATCTTTGTGCTTACACTACAATATTTTGCACCTTCCCAGCTTGGGTCCTCGCTTTGGGATGAATTCCTTCTATCTTAAGAGAGGATCCGAGCCTTGAATCAAGACACAGGAGTTTGATCAAATTGGGCGTGGAACGAGTAGAAGGGAGTTGGAGCAAAGACGACTAACAACCCGGGAGGTTTTTCTTTCTTTTATGATCGAGATTGGATTGATTGACAAAAGCGCTTGGCCGGGACATACAATAGAGGAGAGCTTTCTGTGCCACGAGAGTTTGCCCGGCGCTTTCAGTAAAGTCAAAAAGTGAACCTCTTATAAGAAAGGAAAGAGCAAGACCAAGGAATCCGTCCCAGAGCCCTCGTCGAGTCAAGTTTCTCCTCCTAGACTAAAGTCCGTGGGGCACAAAGACAAGAAAGGTATCTCCTTTTCGGTCTTTCGTTGTTTAACTCACCTTTTCCGCGGAGTTCTTTTTCTATTTTTTAGACAAAAGCTCTAGTATCTCCCAAGTCTGCAGTCTCTTCCAAGCCAAGGCAAAGATCAAGAGCTGGGACAGGCTAGGACTATTCTCTTATTTGAGTTGCTTTCGATGCAGTAGTAACAAGTGAGCAAAGAAATGAAACAATTTTAGCAGTTCACAAAATACCTCTGAAAGAAAGGACCAAAAGTATAAGCAGAAGAAATCCATGTTTAAGACTACAAATGACCAAAGACCCTAGAGGGGGACTTATCGTGCCTTTTGCCTATATCCAGTTGACACCATAGAAGAGGACTGAGTCAGTAGTTAAATGGCCCTTGTTCTGTTCCGCTAGGAGACCAAAAATGACTCCAAAGGGCAGGGTCGGCTTGAAGTGGAGCGAGACATACCATCGAATAGCAAGGGGGTAGTGACTACTTAAGTCTGGCTGAAGACCCTACTAGGACACACCTTCCTATAGCTTAGCCGATGACAATCCTGCGAGTTAGAATATGAGGAACTGCTTTGATTTGAAGGCTGGCGCTCTAACATTACCAACGCCTTCAGAAGGAAACTACTATTCCCACCCCGAGTTGGTCAAGCAAAAGAATCACTCCATACACTCGCTTCTTTAAGAAGAAGGACTCCCAGGGGAAAGTCCTCTCTTTACGCCACTTTAGAAGAAGGGAAGACGCGTAGATCTAAATCAGTACACAGGGATCTGTCCTCTGATTTGCCTTACTAATTTCATTTCAACTGAAGGTACCTAGTTGCTTTACCGGGGGAAATAAGTTACTCGACCAACTGGGAGAGAATCGTACGCATCAGAAGATTCGGCTTAAGCGGTTACGGTAAGAAAATCTATTAGCATAGAAAAGAAGGGACTCGATGCGATTTGGAAAAGACTTCTTCCGGAGCGAGATAACAAAAAGTAGGGATTCGACTAGCTTTGAGCTCTCACGTAGTTCAGGTTGAATCAGGAGTAAGTGGGTGATTTCTTGAATCAGGGCCTAATTAGGTCAAGTAAGAGTCCATGGTCCAGCGCTGGACGTCAATAAAAGAAATGAGCAAGAAAGGGGAATGCGAAGGTTAGTGATCAACTAGAAAGTCCTTTCAGAGGCTGTCCAGTGGATTAGGGATCCCTTACCTAATCGACAAACACTTTTTCGTTCTAACCTTCTTCTTAATCCCGAACATTCTGGTCCATCCCATCTGCAGCCTATGCGAATAAGATCAGAGCGGATCTTGCAAACAATCATCGTCATTTAGTTGATAGTATGTTCTGCTGATGCTAATGTCGGATAAATTTCAGTTAATTTCCTTGTCCTATTCCTTACACTCTTTTTCCATAGAAAAGAGGTCAAAACTACTTTTTATTACAGGATTCCTCCCTATAGCAGTGCTAAATAGAAAATCTGACCAGGGAAGGAGGCGAAGCTGTTTAAGTAAGAGTTACTTAATTGATTGAATACCAGTCAATTTCCCACAAGAGTATACGCAACAAAATTTCATTGCCTTTGATGCGGCTCCTTTAACTGCTCATTTTATGATAAAAAAAAAGGTTAAAAAAAGTCATTGACGCATATGCCGCAAAGAAAAGAGTAGTATCTGAATCTGTATCTGATGATAATGCAGCGGCTGAGGCTGTGGTAGTATGAAAGAATTTCCTCCTCTTCGTCGGAATCAAGTTCTTCCTCAGATGAGTACTCCTCCTCACACCAGTCCACCATAGTACTCTCCTCAACAGGGAGACCCACCACCTTCTCTTTATACGAGAACTTCCTGGTCTCCCCCTCCTCGGCCCTCCACAAACACACCCCAGAACCAGCATCCCCCTTCGCACCTTTTTGAGTTCTTTTGGCTGTAGCTCTTCGTCGTCCAGGTGCATTTGATTTTACCCAGAACTTCTGTCCATGAATGATATGGCTTCAAAAGCCACTGTTGCCATCAATTATGAGTTCGCTTATTGGTAAGGGGAAGTCATCTTTAAGGCAAGCTGCATTTAGGTCTCTGAAGTCGACACACACTCGTACTTGTCCGTTCTTCTTGCGTACTGGCACAATGTTGGAAATGAAATCCACTTGGGATATTTCCTTATGAAAGCGGCAGCTATGAATTTGTCCACCACTCCGTGGGTGAATTCCTATTCAATTTGCATCTCGAATTCAATGTATTCATATCGGATAGAAAGATGAAATCTTCTTCTCTGTCTGGGAGTCGCTCTTGAATCGAGTAAGTGAACACCCTAAATGGAAAGCTAGTCTTCTTTTTGATAGTAAGAGATAGAAATGCGGCGAATCGATAAATAGCTTATTAGCTTATTTAAAATTTAAGAGGAAATCTTTATCTTCTTATCCCAAATTGGCATATCTTTGCGCCTCTCTATATGTTTTTTTTCCTTTTTCGAAATTGCGTATAGAAAGAAGAAAGATGAAAAGCTTTTTTATGTTCCTTTAGCCTTTCGTGGAGATCGAATCCTCTTGCCCTCTCAACTCATATTTCCCACGTAGTTCGTCGGTAAAACCAACGATTCTCTTCTCAAAGTAATGGAGAGATCCTTTTCTAGTTAGACTTCTATCAATGAACCATCCCTTCCTATCCTATTTGTTTGTGCTGTGCATGGAACTACTGGTAATCAATCCATCTGCTGATGGTATAAGCGGCACATACCCGACCTTCACTGGAAATGACACAGCTGAATCAAAAAGAAAGATGTCGATGAAAACGTATTTTATCCCCTATCGCACGGAAAGGGAAACCTATAGTTTGTTTGATAGGCCCGGAAATGCTTCTTATTGGTTCCCTGCCCCCTATCGATGTGAATGGATTTTAGACTAAACCCAAGACCACGCTCTTGCCTTTTGAGTCTGCTCTTAGGTGCCTAGCCCGAAGAAGGAAAGACGAGGCATAGCAAAGGCTAAGGCGATGGAAGCAAGACTGAGTCCCCGTGGGGGAAGGCAATTGATAAATAGAAGTTCCTATCTCAGCTAGTTGAAGATAAGGCTTTCTCATCACGTTCAGTCAATTACATCGAACCTCCAATCCAAAATGTTTTTCCAACGCTTACTTACTGAAACATAGTCAATCACATTTATGTCCTGGGGATTACTATACCATGCAAACTGCTCGATTGCCTGTGGCTGTATGTAATGATAACAAAGCATCCAGGCCGTAAGCCAAGCATTAAGAAATAAATAGGTGACGATTTCATTCCCGATCTCATGATTCAAAGCCTTTCTTGGTGGATTCCCTTCTTGGGACACCTTTCTCAGGGTTTGCTGTCTTACCCCAATCTCGGGTTTTGCAGCCCCAATTGAAGCTATATAGAATATAGAGATTGAAAGCTTTAAAGTGGAGGGGTGCACAAATTCTAGTCATTTATGCTGCTCTTTTAACCCTTTTGGGAGTTCTCGTTTGGGCTCATCATAGCCTCCTGTTGGACGGGGGTACTTTTTTTTGGTGGCTCAAACTTGGGTTCTCTCTGGGGAGGGGAGCCCTCCCTTTTTTTTTCCTATCGGGCGGACTAGCCTGGATCGTTCAATTTATGGCCCAGGTGACCTTACCAATAGTCATTTTTATGTTCCCCAATGACGAGCTTTCATCGTGGGTTCCTTTTCCGGCCGGGGGAGACTCGCCTGTTCCCTCAATTTCTACCCCCTCCGATTCGTGGATTGAATCCACTTATGGTGGGGGCGGCCAAACCTCCTCGGTTTTCCCACATGAAAACCAACCTACTTCTCTAGTGGAGCAACCTGCTTCCAATCCGGAGGCGGCCCAAAACAACATAGTGGGGGGGGAGCCCTCGGTGGACGCATATGAAGATATGCGCCGCCAAGAATTGGCAAATCTCCTTTTAACTGACCCCCCTACTATTAAAAAAAAATACAGCCCCGGTGAGCAGGAATTCTTTATTGAGAAGCAACTGTTCATCGAAAGGGAGATGGAACGCTTTCTCGTGTCCTGCGGGTATTCCGGTGCTTCCGTTTTTAGTAAGCGCCACCAAATCCGCAAGATACTTTTTTACCACGGCAAGGGTGGGTGCTCTTCTGCAACCACCTACGAGAGATACATCGAACAAATAACACCCCCTCATATAGGGAATAGCAGCCTTTTAAAAAGGCTAGAAAAAGCACTCAAAAAATATGATTTTTTGGAGGAGGCTTGAGGGTAGCCCCTCCCCCGGATGTAGTCTTTTTTAGAAAGACAAGAAGGGAAGGACGAACCGGGTAACCAAAGTCACGATGAGAAAGGTTGAAATCCGGGTCATGCATCCGGAAAGCGCTGGTTCAAATCCAGCTCGTGACAAGACGAAACTTCCTTACAGCAATAAAGAACATAACAAATGCCTCACTTCCGTCGTCAGCCTTTGTCATTAGACCACTATCTATATATGTATTTTCAACCTGAGACTCTTGAATCTTTCCCCGAGATGGCAGTAATGCTTTTTCTTATCGATTACAAGGCAGGCCGGAGGTCGACTACCCTGCAAAAAATTTTATTGATTATGCTTTTTACTGGGCTTCTAAATCTCTATCAAGACAAATGAGGCAATAGCGGTCTAAGGGAGATGAGAATGGGAGCTTTGAAAAAGCCTTTCAATGAGCAAAAAAATGACATTGAATGCTTGAGTCGCTGATAGGGGAGCCCTTGTCTCTCTTTTGACTTGAAGACCTTTGCCTTTGCGCCTTCCCTTTGGCGGGCTATTCCTTTTTTATGTCCGCGGATTCTCTTTCTTTATCTTCATCCGCCCCTACTCGTCTTTGCCCCGCCATTTCCAGTCATTTACAATGCCAGTGATAAAATAGGAAGCCGGCTCATCTTTGATTCTAATGTGCCAATTCCTCTCTTCAATGAAAGATTGATCCGTCACTTCCCGAAGAAAAGGACTCTTAGAGTGTGAACCCAGGATCCGAGATGTGGAAACATTTGCCGAATCTACATCCTCCGAAGCCTAAAAATAGAAAATATAAATAGAATATTCTTGCTCCATCCGGAATGAATTTCCCACCTACCTTGGGATAAGTGGTTGCCGGAAGCTTGAGACTTGAATGGTAATGACTTGCCGATTCTGGTATTAATATAACTTAAGAAGTTCATCCCGTGAGGTAATCTATACCCGGGAATAAAAAAACTGACTTGTATTTCTCTTTTATAGGATACTGGAAATGAGACTGCAGTAAGAGTCTGGGTGTAAGCTCAAGTAGTGGTAGCTCTGTGAATAACTAACTCGATCTTTCATTCCTACCCACTAAGTAAAGGAGTCCAGTCTGAGTAGCTGGATCATCGAAAGACTTCCATTAGTGAATCGTTATAGCTTTTGTATCGATAGCGCTTCTTTTTGAGGAAATTCCGTCTTTGATCCATGCTTGCGATCTCGGTTGTGAATTTTTTCTTTTTTTTTTGGAATTAATGTTGTTCCTTTGTTTCATCGCATAGAAGTTTAGTTTTGCCCAAGTCTGAAGATAGAGATAGATATGAATCATCCGCTGTGGAAGGGGATGCGGCACATTTCCTCCCTAGCCTTCGTCTCGTATAGGACATTAGTTCAGGTCAGCCCCTTGGTATGCTAAGATCAGTATCACGCGTAGGTGAATCATTAAACGAGGAATTTTCCAATTTTGATTTTTTTAAATCAATGTAATGCCTTTTTCAGTGTTAGAAATATGATTGAAATCTTAACTTTCGAACCTGTGAGGATTCAACTTCCAATTGCGTCGGTGTGTTAAGTATAGACTTTCCAAATACATAAATAGGAAAAAGATTCGACGTTTTCTCTCTTTTTTTCCCAATGCTGCTATAAGAAATAATAGAAAGAAGGGGATCCTAAACTGGATATTCGGAGCCTATAGATCCCGCGTCGGATTGATCTGACTCCAGCGCCACCCCCACGAAATCTTTTTCTTTGTTTCTTATATGGATGAATTCTTCTTCTATGCCAAAATTCCAACTTTATTTCTTTCTCCAAGTCTTTTACTTTTCCCTTTTTCTAGGTTTGCTTCTTGAACTTGAACGACCAGTCTTATTCCCCCATATGATCCGAGAAAGCCTCTTCTTCGTAAGAAAGCAAGGGCTAAAGCTCAGGGATGGAAGCCAAAACAAAGCGAAAGAAAACAGCATTCAAAGTTGAATGTCTAATTTTGTGGTAAGAATCGCCATTCGTAACCGCTGAAGCAGGAAGATCTGATCGCTACCCCTGAGTGAGAGGGGGTGTTTTCAGAGCAATCAAAGCAATCACGACGAACGAAAGAGGGCCGGATTCGCAAATGTGTGTTCTCGGGTTATGGGTTTAACATAGTATAAATAGATTCGGCAAGAGATTGCGCGGCATAAGACTCTCTCGACCTGTTAAGCCCATACTGAAATTCCAGAACATTCATGAATCTACTCGAGCTCTTTGGCAGTATTAAGATCCCCTACCCACCTTTCATGTAAAAAGGCGACTCGCAAATGTTTATGGTTCTAAGGGCAAGTACCTCCTACTAACGTCCTTATTGAAAACGAAAGCGACACCCCTTGCTGAAATAAGATTCAATAAAGCAGACCACCTTTTTCCTTGGGCCGTAGAGAATAAAACATCATTTCCCCCGGAAAAGAGGATAAGAATCTGATGTCGAAGAGGGATATAATTTTCCTTCAATTAATTATTGAACCAAGTAGTGGCTCTTTCCCGACCGGATGTTATCTAAATCCCGGGAAGATGGAAATAATCCCTAAAAGTCTCAGTCGCAAGCAACCTAAATATGGCACATGTCGCAGGGCCCCACTCGGATGACTGGTTTTGTTTTGAGGAAAGGAACTATATCCTTACGTACTACGTTTAAAAGTGTTTTCAGAAGAAATTCAATCTTAAAGAAGCCATGCTTAACACATGAAATTCGATGAATTAACGTAATAATAACTTAAACCAGTTTCAATAATATGGCTTAGCTGCTTCATCAGTCTCGTTACTTCGTTCCTTGTTCCGTCCCCCGGTCCCGGCAAAGAAACTTCGTACTCCCGTAAAGCTACTAGCCTACCCCCGCTCCCTGCGGTCGAGCCCGGTAAAGCTAGTCCAAAGCTGCTTCGCTCCTAGTTCCCCGGTAAAGAAAGTTCTGTTCCATTCCCCCTACTGTGAAACCCAGCAAGTTTCTTTCTGCCCTACGAAGATCAGAGAAAGATGAAAACTTGCAGCCAGCCTACTGTGAAAGATGACTTCAGTCTTTTCACCGGTCATTGAAATGAAACTTTTTGCAGCTCATATAGCTGCAAAATGCAGCAAGTCACTTTTCCCTCGGAGACGAGAATTTCAATTGCATTTTATCTACTTTATATAGCTGTAAAATGAAACAAGTCAATTTCTGCCCGTGGAAGAGAATTTCAATTGCATTTTTGCGTTTTATATAGCTGTAAAATGAAACAAGAGCATTTCTGCCCGTAAGGGTCATTTCAAAAGTGAAAGTTGAAGCCAGACGACTGTGAAATGAAACAAGAGCATTTCTGCCCATAGGAGACATTTCAAAAGTGAAAGTTGAAGCCAGACGACTGTGAAATCTCATTAGTCACTTTTCACTCGGAGATGGGAATTTCAATTGCAAAAGTTTCGTTTTATATAGCTGCAAAATGAAGCAAGTCACTTTTCACTCGGAGAGGTGCAAAGCTGCTCGACTGAAAGGAGAGGGTCATTGAAATTCTACTTTTTCCGTCTGATATAGCTGCAAAATGAAGCAACTGGATTTCTGCCCACCTTCTCAATTGAAAAAGTTGAAGGCAGCTTACTGCAAAATGAAGGAACTCACCTTCTGCCCACCTGAGAAATTGAATTTTCAATTAGCTGTGAAATCTGACTTTCGAACCGGTCAAGCAACTTCGTAGTCCCCCGGCCAAGTAAGTTCTCCCCTTGTACTTGTACCTCGCGGTAAAGCTTTTTCCTACCTAAGGAAGGCTTTGGTCCATTGAATTTAGCGAATCCAGAAAAAAGAAGTAGAAAAGATTGACAGCGGTAAAAGGCAACTTCTCTGCTACTATCTGCTCGATAAGAGAGTTCCCCTGAAGGGAGACAGAACAGAAAGTCAAGCAAAAAGCCCGGGAAAGCTACTAGGTACCCGGCTTACTTCGTACCTTTCAGTCAGCGGTAAAGTCAAGCTACTTCGTTCCTCTCCTTTTAGTTTAGTATGGCTACTTCGTTCCTCTCCTTAGCAGTCGAGTAACTTAACTCCCCTCTGCTCGAGTTACATTGAGCCTCTGGTCTCGCGGTAAATCAATCAAAGTTTTCTTCCGGTAAAGAAAGCAGCTTAGCTCGCCGGTATAAAGCAACTAGCTTAGCTCGGTAGTTCCTCTCCTTTCAGTCGAGTGACTTTCCGTTCCTCTCCTACGCAATTACTTAGTTAGGTCCATTTCATTGTTTTCTGGAGCAAACTGCTTCATTTCATTTTTCTCATCCCTGGCTGGCTGCGTTCGACTACTGCCAATCAGTATAGTTCCAAGCCTTCTCATTCCATTGTGCCCTAGGATGAATTCGTATCTTAGGCCAGAGCGATAGTTCTTCGAAAGACGTGCATCACGAGTGGTGATGGTGGCTGGTTCATCTTCAAGGCAGACGAGAAGGCATAAAGAATCGGCCCACCCTTCCATATCGAGGACCTGCTCTTCCACACCGAGATAGCATCATCTTAGTAAAGTTATCATATTCTTTGTTCCTTAAGCCTTGCTAGGTAGTGTAATGCTTCTAGCTCAGGTGCACTTCGCCTTCACTCTTCTTTTCTTCTCCTGTCCACCATGGCTGAAGTCAAACTAGACTTTGAGTTCCTCTTTTATTTTAATAACATAAAAAAAGCATTCCACAGTCGTAGGTACCGATACCGGCAGTCGGATATCAATAATCACTTACCCTAGAGTGAGGAGTGAACGGAAAAAAAGACAGTTGTCAGGAGGCTTAGACATTAGGCATGAGAATCGGCCAATGCATTCACTCACATCCCGGTGTGCCATAGACCAAGCTTATTTCAGAGCGGATGTCAGGAGTGGAAAGGAAGAGTTGTACCGAGGACTTAGTCAAATACTGAACTTCAAAATGAAGAATACCATCATCGAGTACTGAATCCGCAGTTTTAGTATCGCTTGTAAAGAAAGTTTCCTACAAAAAAAGTCTCAATCAAGCCCTAGGTTAAAAGCCCATTTTCCAAAACCTCTACCTCTAATGGGGCATCTTCTTATCTTGTTCGTATTCTAGTTAAAACCTCTTCTGATAGGTGGGTTCCTATCCTTTATCTATCAGCAAATGGATTAAATTCACTTGTCAGAATCTATATACGGAACTACGTAAAATCAGGCCATGGTCGCAGCATCTGAAATCGTTTGTTCACCCGAAAGTCAGTCCTCTCTCCACGCTAAAAGGCTAAAGAATTTTGGCTCTTTCACACAGCATCGAGGGCTTTTTCATAAGAAGCAGCACTCTATTGTCCACTTCGATAGCTTTCAAGAGTATCTTTCATACCCTTTTCTCATTTTTCTTTCTGGCGGGCCTTCTTTCCTCTACTTCCTTGTGCTTCTGAGATCGCTAGCAATTTTCCATTGACTGATTCACTAAGCCAAGCATTGGAGCAAGCTAGGAAGACCGCTTTCTTTTTCCATCATCCAAGTCCATCTCCGGCCCCCTTCTTCCTAAAGCCCCGCTCCAGCCTGCTCCTTTATCTGTCTTATAGTCGGCTCCCCATTCATCTTCTGTCTCCCACGGATAGGTGCCTCTCGGGAACGTCTCTCTCCGCTACTCCCTTTTTGCTCATAAGTAAGTAAGCTCTTCTCCACGGCATATTTTGACTCTTACCTTCGCTTCCTTCATTCGGTTTCTGGTTCTTGGCTGAACCGGTCCTTCGACCCTCAAAGCAATACGGTATGCTGCTTCCACGCTGTCCAGCAAACGCAAATGCAATTCGTGCTCAGAAAAAGTAAGCTCGAATATTGCCTCTTGTCTCCCTCCTTCACTCTATATCGTAGAGACAAGAGGTTAAACTCCTCCATGTACTCTCTCAAATTCGATTCAAAGAGCGGAATCATACCTCCAGCAGGCAAGGTCAGGTTGAGACCGTTTTCCTTTTCTTTTGCGGAAGTCAAAGGCCGAGGTTCAGTGCTACATCAGGAGAAGAGTCAAGGCAAGACCGAAGCCTCCCCCCCGGAGGTCAACTTCTCGATTCTATACTTATGAGGGAGCATATGTGAAGTTGGGCTATTTTTTGACGACCTCTCGGTTAACTAAAGCAAGAACTGCCTGCTTCTCAAACTGTTAGTTACGCCCCCCAGAGGGGGGAGAGTAGGGTATAGGGGAATTCATCTGAAGTGGATGCCTAGGGTTCACTCACTTTAGATTTAGAAAGCTTGAGAAAGCTTGAAAGTCTCGGGCTAGGTCACGCTAAGGAGCGGATGGATAGAAGCTTGACTTGCGGTTTCAGTAAAGTAAAGGACTTTAAGTCCAGACTGGAATCGAACTGCAGAAGTAACTTATATGTCGACAACAGTTGAAAAAGGCACTAAGAGCGGATGACGGAATGGACCACTCACCCTTATTCGTTGACCTCATATCGATATGGATAATTGATGGAAACCTAGTATGTCCAAAATATGGAAGGAAGCCTATCAGTCCTGTCACCATCCCAATGGCTCTTATGTTTAACTGCTAATTAGATATGCTTTAATAAGATATGCCTTAGTCCTTTGAAATAGACAGATATAACTTAGTGCCCGTTGCCAAAGATGGTCTCGTCTCATAGAAGAAAGAGAGTAGAATGAATTTCATCGTAGAACTACTTACTTGGAATATCTTTCCCCTTAACTTAGGTATGCACAGCAACTCTCATACTTTCTATGAAGGGATCCTCAATAAGAAGATCAAGGCAAGGAGCAAATCTTCCATGACAGGAGGCTCCATGTAATTGAGGCGACTCTGCCAGCCTTTTGTCCTATTTGTTTAGGTTTCAAAGGAGTAAATGGGAAGGAAAACCAGGGATATGGCTTCATTGGGTGATAATTCTCCTTTATCTCTTTTAAGGCATAAGAGAGTAGGGAACCATTGTGAATGATGCTATGCTATCAAAAGTAACTACGCAACCTCTACTCAAGAGTACGCAAGAGATGAGGATCGGACTTTCATTTCAAATAAAGCATTCTTACCCTATCTCACCATGGGAGTGTTAAGAGCCTTAGCATATAGGGCTGAAAAGTCCTTAAGCGGTCACAGAGGCTGTGTTAACTGAGACTTTTCCATAGAAGGAGGGGAGTATAGTATCCCAATGCGACCTGTGACTCTAGAGGTATGTATCAAATACATAAAAGCGGTGATCAAGTATTACATATCAAGCAAGGGTATTGTCAGATAGAAAAATGCCCGACGATCCCGAAGATATACTACTACCTACATCCGCTGTAATCGAATCCGCCGAATCATGCAAAAGAGGACCTCTTTAGGGATAGGAGATGGAATCCGCGAAGTCTAGTCTACGTACGAAATGAAGAGGTTTTTGTCTCTACCAAGTGGGATTGGAAGGACCGTTGGTTTCAGTCCTTTTACCAGTTTGAGTTTAAGCAGCAGGAGTTTCGGAATCCGTTGTGTAAATCGGTACTTTAAGTCTGAAACCAGAAGGCCTCTCGTCAGCACCAGGGATAGTCATCGAGTGGAATTTTTTCTTACACTGCTATTCGCGTTATGATGCTTGCATGTGATCTCTCATTTTCTTCCCGGTCAAGTGACTACGTACCTTTAAACTGACTCTTTTTTTATTTTATTAGGTACGCTTTCGGTTTGGAAGTTATATAAGAGTAAGAGTGAGACTTTCTTTAGCTTTAGGAACAAACAACATAGGGCTGTCTTCTCGTCTTTCGACGCAGGCATAGCCATACCACTTCTAGGCACATGGATCAAAGCGAGTAGCCCCATCTAAGGTAAGGGTAAGGTCGGATGTCCCTCAATCCGGAACTACACAATCAAGTTACTTGTCTGGTTCGATCTCTCCTAAAAGAGAAGCAGGACAGCTACCTCCGAGCCTACGCCAGTCAACTTCCTGGGATGTAATGAATTGGTCTTTGAATCCCCCTATTCATAGCTATCGTACCGAAGGCGGAATTCACTGGTAGAGAGCATCGGACCAAGGATCATTGAGGTAGTACCATCCTCTATTAGGTGGGAGACTCTATCGCTTATGATATTCCGGCTAGACAGAGAGAATTTCATCGAAGATGTCGCAGAGATTGAGGGGGGACCCTAGTTCAGACTCGACTGAGTTGGAGAGGGAGGATAGTGGCTCAACTCTTCACTTGAGAGTGGGAAGTGACTAGTCCGATAGGAGAAGAGCGGAGCAACTCGAGCTAGGCGAGAGGAGTAGAATCCCGAAAAGAAATGTTATGTTAAGCTGGGAACAAGAAAATAAGCTAAAGCTATTGAGGAGTGGAAAACCTAGAATAGGCTGATTGATTTAATTCAAATAGTTGTTTAGTACCCCGAGGAAAGAACCAGATCTATTTCTCCTGCAGCGTATGTTCCGGTCGGAGGATTCTTTTGTAGGGGGAGGAAAGAAGAGATTAGAATCAGAGAATATTGCTGTTGAGGCCAGGAATAGCTATACCACTGAACCTCTTATTCGAGAGATCTTCCTCCAATACTTTTTGTCGAGTAGCTTCCCTTCACTGCTTCCGCTACTGAACTAGACTATCCGCTAGCTGCTTTGGTTATGGGCCAACCGCTACTCTATCTATTTATGAGATGCCCTACCTTTGCCCCTTGCCCTGGGATAACATCCAAGACTAAATTCATCTTTCCTTAGATTGACTATCCTATAGCTTTACTCCTTCTTCTTCTCGTTCTTGGTCGCAGGAAAGTGGAATCATTATTAAAAATATTTGACTCTTTCCTTTCTGGTAGCCTGCGGCTCGGAGAAGACTCACAACAGAGAACTATCGCTTCTTTTATTCAAAAAGTACATTCCTAGTCGGTCGGCGGCTGTTAGGTCACCTATTTTATTTTGAGACCAAGCCACTACTTGCGTGTGTATAATACCCCCGCATTGTGCAACGTGCTTGTAAAGGAACTATCGACCCTCTTCATGAAAAGAGATCGGGAAAAGATGGAAAGCCAAAACAAAAGAAAATTTTGAATATCTAGGCCCAGAAATGACTGCAACGGAGGTTTTCTTGGACCACTATGGAAAGAATGATCGCAATATACCTTTATAGCAGTAGTTCGGTAGTAAGGGAGAACTTCAAGCCCTTTAGACCCTTGGGCTCGTATCAACTACTTATCAAACGACTGAAGGAAAAGGGCAGGCTATTAAGTAAAAGGGCAATCTTTTATGACATGCTACCTCTTACCTCTGCTAAGCATGCTGAGGACTCGATTGAATCTTTTGATAATATCCCCAAAAATGGAGTGACACCATCCAAGCTAAAAAAACTTGAGCATATGCTTGCTTTATTTAATACATAGTGCAGGTGGAAAGAGCTTAAGGTTAAGCAAGAAAAAAGGGCTATATCCTAGTGCAAGAGCTATTCAATTAATATACAGGGAGCTATAAGTACATGGAAAGCAACTCGCCTGAAAGAACCCTATTTGCTCGCTCGGCTGTAAAGGGACAAATTGGAGTCCTTCCTCCTGCGATAAAATTTCAAAGGTAAGCAACTATAATTGAAGTGCTTCTGTCTTCTAGGCATTCTCTTCGTTCTCTTCCTGCCGAGCTTGTTGGAGTGCCATTTCCAAGATCTAGTGTAATTCTTTTTCCCCGGGAGCCTGTCCCAGTCCCACTAGTGCTAGTCTTAATAGGAACATCTTTCTTGCTTAGGATATTTCTGCTTTTTCCCCTGTAGTGTGAAAAAAAGTATTTGGCCCCTCAATAACTGGCTTGTCCTGTACGCAATAACTGAGGATAGAGGCAATGAATATTGATGCCCAGGCCTTCTACTAAGAGTGTTGCAAATTCCCTGTATTATCCCTTCTAGTGGAAGCCTTTCCTTCCTATGTAACCAAGTCCTCCTATGAACCTATACCCGCGGGTAGATTACAACTATAAAGTAAAGGTACTTCTTTCAATTTACTCTATAGTAACCAATAGACAAAATGGATACTGATGCAAGCCCGCTTACTCGCGCCTTAGGCACTCATTACGCCTGGTTATTGTTGGGCAACATATGTTGTATCTTCTGATTTTTTTTCTACCGGATTGTGAGAAACTGCTGGTTAAAAGGAGACTGCAGGCTAAAAAAAAATGGATTTTTCACTGCCTTCATTTCACTAAAGAAAGGAGAGGACGAAGTACTTTCCCATAAAGTACCACCTTTTCAATTTCAATAAAGAATTTTTTTTACTTTAGTTAGTAGGACTCCCCCTTCAAAACTAGGGGATGTGTTGGAAATTCGTATGTGATGCGATTTCTGCCCGAAAACACAACTCCAAATAGAAAAGTGTGAATCATATCTCCTCATTGAGTATTGTGAAAAAAGCCCACATACAACTAAGCTAAGAGCAGCTGATCTGCTACATTCTTTATATATATATATAGTAGTTTAGTAGTTGTTACACCGGATATGCATCATAGAGATATCAGAGTC
>CAOJCO010676057.1:0-22500 GCA_948330635.1 Euphorbia biselegans | reverse complement strand
GACTCAAATACGGGTAAAAAAGAAGCAAGCTGACCGGCTTTCTAAGGAAGTAGGGCTTTATACGTAATACCAAACCCTTTCTTTTGAATATCCCGCCTCTACCACTTGATCTGGTTGGGCTGACTTCTTCGGCTTAGGTCCCATCTGTTGGGTCACAATCTCCTGCCCGAAATGACGGATCAAAGGGAGTAACGGGCTAGCCTATAGGAAGAAACTACGACCCCGCCCACGGAATAAGTCCAGTGACGGATTCGAACGAATGCCCGAGCTAGCTTTAAGGTAGACTAGAGCAGTAAAAGTCCCACTTGAAACGGTTAGGGGGTCATTGAATCGAGTTGTACCACTTTTGCTTTGATTCCGTTACGGACTTCATTCTCCAGTATCGGTTGTACAAAACAAGTCCATCTCATCAATCCCTAAATTTTTGACTAGATCAAGGATTGGAAGATCTCGATCTGCGAGCCCTGGCTCGACGATATAATCCAAAGACGAGGTAAGGTCGCTAACCTTCCTTCGTCCAGGTCGTAATTGAATGTTTTTTCGTATATAAAGCTCTTTCTTTTTACCTCACTCACTACGAGGAATTTTACCCCATCTTCCTAACCTCAATCTTGTTCCTCCAAAGCTTTATCCTATCAAAGAGGCTGTGCCGACAAAAGAATCCGATCATTGAACTCTTCCTGTATAGGCCCTGTATAAGCTTTCATTTTTTACTTTCTAGGACTTAAACCTCTAAGTAGGTATGCAGTTGAAGGAAAAGCGCAGCAGCGGAAGGGGAGACGAAGTCTCAAATACCAGAGCAAGTGAATAGCGGGCAAAGGGAAGAGAAGCGGAGCGCGAGCACTCGTTACTAAGTAAATGAATCACAGTAGATATAAAGTTTTGATTGGCCATGCATGATGAGGAAGCCTGGTATGAGCAAAGGCAGAAAAGAACACTGACAAAGAAGGTAGATACCCAACTCTAGTTGATGGAGCAAGGCTGGCGAAACTCCTTTTCTTTTCTTAATTTTTTTTCCAAAATGGGATGGTAAGGGCAACGAAAGAGGAAGGGTACTACCACTTGAGGAATAGCTGAGGGCACAGCGAGGTGGGATCGAATCCATTTAGTAAAGCCAGTTATGGCGGAAACCCTACCCAAATATGATTGTATGGAACTTGTTCCTGTGTAGGTAGAGTCCAATTATGACCGAGTCCTCTATTCCCGTGTAGGTAGAGTAGTCCAACTATGAATGTTATGGACCAGACAACGGAACGAGGAGAGGCTCGATGTAATTGAGCTCGTAGAGGAGAGACCTCTTGGCATTGGACTTGGTTAATCACGCCTTTTGACTCTGTTTTATTCTCATTTATTTGAGTCTTTCTTTTCTCTTTACCTTCCTAGGTTCCCCATTAAAGAGTAAAAGAGGGCGCTATTGAGCGGATCTAGTCCCATTTGAAGCAACTATGCAGAATCAAGCTTAATGGCTATGAGTGAGTTGGTCTATAATCATTTTACTTAACTACGTCAAACCTCAGTCTAAAAAAGAAGATCCTACTCGGTAAAAACCAAGCGTGCAAGTATGGCTAATGATAGTTACATCTTTCTTTCTCTATAAGCTCCTAAAATTGCCATATAAATAAAGGGAGTGGCCTTAGCTGTAAGTCCTCTTATGAGTGCCCAGAGGGAAGTATTCATGAAGGAAGGCTTTTTTTCAGAAGGTTCAGCCGAGGGATTGGAGGCCCCAGCCAGGTTAAGTGTCAGTAGGACTAGCCTTTCTTTCCTTATTTACAGAGAAATTTCATTTGCTCATTTTCAACTAGATCAACGATTGGAAGATCGGATATGCCCCATCGCCTTAGTCGACTTGTTCCTGAGATGAGAAAGCTTGACTCGCTTATCAGAGCTTGGAAACAGACTACGCACTTAGAAGCCCTACTCCATTGTGGTTGCTTGCCTTCATAACAGTAGGTTCGGTCAGCAGAGGGCTCTCCGGAGAGAGACTGATGTTGCAAATCAAAGATCTCGTACTACGATAAGAGATACTCTAAAAAGGCCTCCGTATCCTGTGCTTGGCCGCAGTTTCTCGGGCTGGAGTTTGCTTGGCTTGTTCCGGAGCGTTGTTGGCTTATCGAATAGTGATTCTTTTGGTATTGTACCCTACTTTATCCGTGGGCGAGGGCTAGGGCTCTAGCTGCTCTGATGAACCACCTAGATGGACGGAATGAAATAGGCTAGATGTCTTACGTATAATACAAGCTAAGCTGCTTCCAGTGAAAGCAGTAGTGAGGTAGCTATGAGCTCGGCTATCCGCCTTGCTATGAGCGCTTTATTAGTATTATAACTAGTAGCTGCTCTTGTTTTCTGAGTCAAGTAGGTAAGGCTTGGTGAAGTAAGACCCTTAGGAGTGCTTTCACTAAGAGTTAAGAGTAAGAGTAGCTCCGGACTCTAGCTCTAGTCAGCTAGTCAGTCTGTCTTTCCTTCGGTGGTAATCTTTCTCTTGTTCCCCGACTTGTAGAATATGCGTAGGAGGACCTACTATAACTATAATGGATTTTTTTAATGCAGAGTATCAAGATCTTTTCCTCACCTCGTCCCGCTATTCCGCTTTCTTTTCTCTATGTGGTATGTGCTGTCTTCATCCCCCGTAGCTGTATTAGTAGTCCCGGAGTCTTTCCCCAAGGCTCGATGTGCTATGTCGCTACGATGGTCGTAAGGAGGCGGCACAGAAATCGTTTGATGGCTCGGATTTTGAAATTGGAAGTGGAGCCAAAGTCGTAGAGTGCGTCGGGTTTGGCGATCGGTGCTGAGGCGGGAAAGCCGATTTCTCAGTGAGAAGCGCAAGGAAGAGCCGACAAGCGTTGTATGCATTGGTGTTTGAGGAGGCCCAACTGGAGAAGGAATTTTTCGTGTATTAAGCTCGAAGCTTTCTGAAGACGCAGGATAAGCTCGGTGCGAGGCACGCTAGGTGGGTAGCTTATCTACAGAGTTTTACCTTCTTGCACAAGGCAGGGAGCCGGAACGTGGTAGCAAATGCGTTGAGCCGGAGAGAGATTTTGTTGCAAACGGTTTTTTAGTGGAGTTTTCATCGCCGGGAAGACGAGGATGTAGCGAATGCTTATTCTGATTTAGTTGCTAAATTAGGTTTAAAGATTTCCTTAGCGAAGTCTTTCTTTGATATCTGACTATGGCTACCTCGAATTTGCAAAGAAATTTCTCAGGCCCCGGATGATCCGGTTGTCAAACCAACAACTACTATACGAACAGTCCTCTCCATTGCTCTAGGCCAAGGCTGGCAAATCAAAGAACTTTATGTTCAAATAAAACCTTTCACTTACGACATTCATGAAAATGAATGAGGTGCGGGCAGCAGACGGGAATAACAAGACTCTATGGCTTACCAAGTTCCTTCCCCACCAAAACCCTTACTCGGGCCTCGACAGGGTGAGAGTAGTTGGGTCGAAATGAGCGTCTCCTTTGTTTGCGAGGAGGTTGCCTTGCTTTTGCGTGAAGATTGAGGACCTGCAGACGGCATAATTAGCTTATGTTAATAAGGATTTTTTTGAGGTGGTGGGATGCCGAATCGTTGGTAGTCTTATTCTGTGGACGATGCATGGAACTTCGATCTAAGTCGAGCTAGCCCTAGTATGGACGGTTTTGAGTGCCGGGACCTTTACCATATGATTATGATCTATGAGAGGGGTATTCCAGTGGTATGTAAATTCTCTTTTCCGGAATGCTTCACCCCAATGTTGATTCTTCCAAAGATATACAGACTAAAAGGGATTTGCGGATTGGAGGTCTTGGGCCTGGGCCTTCCCATTTCCTTCTAACTTCGTCTTTCTGTCTCCATCAGGGATTCGAAGAGCTAGCGGTGCAACAAGGGAGAAGTCTAATTGACTACAGCGGTCGTATTGAAAGACTGAAGGAATGTACGACGGAGACGTCAAACCTCATCTAATTTGAATAGCCGAAGAGGCAACTCCCGTGCATCCAAAGCGGACGTAAATTGCGGGTAAATCAATCATTTTTCCTTGTGGATCTGACATTAATCCTCTCATACCTACTAATTTATGTACCTGAGATGCATTTCCTCTAGCTCCCGAAAAAGACATTATATGAACTGGATTCAAAGGGTCAGTCATCCTAAGGATTCATTTCTTGTCGCAAATACTCACTTGTAGCATACCATATTTCAATGATTGACGTAATTTTTCTACCGCGTGTACATTCCCATAATGATGGTGTTTTTCCAAAATCCAACTTTGTTGTTCAGCATCTTGAACTAGCCATCCCTTAGAAGGTCTTGTTAAAAGATCATCAATTCCTAATGAAATGGATGTAGCAATAGCTTGTTGGAAACCCAGAGTTTTTACTTGATCCAGGATATGTGATGTCTATGCCATTCCGAAGTGATCTATTAATCTACTAATAAGTTAAGTCGTTTCATGGCAGTTCCGTCTATCACTTTATTGTGAAAGACCAGATTGGCCCGTTCTGCCATAAGTACCTCCATATTCTGCTAAGTAGGATTCGACAAGACAATGGATTTGAGTCAGTGATTGTAAAACTTCCTTTTCTCGATCTTGATTCGCGTAGAAATTCCGGAACTATGGTCCTAGCTGAACCGGAGAGCCCCGAACTCCCGTTGGTATCTATCATAGAATTATGTTAGGTATCGGATGACCAGGCCCGAGAAAACCCCTGTATAGCTTCTTCGATTTCTCGATAAAGAGAAATATGACCGTTCGAATGTATATAAAAAGAATTTTTTTTTTAGACTTCTTACTATTTTAGTGTGTGTGTCCATAAATCTCATAAGAAATCCCTAGAGATTCATAGTGAACTTCGATGGGAAGTAATAACGCGTTGATCTAGTCTCCACTGGAGCCACAGAGGACTATCTAAATAGATTCGTTTCTGTCGATAAGCTCCAATTGCATCATAGGAATTACAAAAAAAGGGCTCTTTCTTATACTTATAATTAAAATTCCGTCACTTCTTTTCTTTTAGTTTGATAGTTTCGGCGATTACATGGATTATACCTATTTAGACAAATACCTCGACGATTTTCGCTCGTTAATACATAGAGTCAAATAAGCATATCTTGGGTTGGTACGGAAATGGGATCCCCAATAGCCAGAGAAAAAAGATTAATATGAGAAAACATTGAAGCAAGATTTGGCTTTCGCGGACTTAGACCATCCTTCAGTAATTTCTTTGTTAATTGAGAACATGAAGGCAGTTTTCCAACTTCCAAGTTGGCTCCCAAGTAATCCCTTAAAAAATGGGTACATTCGATCAAAATCCTCAACAGGCACATCGGCTGCAAGAAAGAGCCCTAAGCTAAGCAAGGCCACGGTGATACTAATGTACTTTCAATCATCTACGGCGGCTTCTTTTTCTTGGAAGGGTGCTTGTACAGAGTAGGTTGGTGAACATCTAATACCGTTGGGTCTTTATTTACGCCTCTCCGGATGATTCTACGAATTCGGATGCTGATTCAGCTTGTGAAAGAATGAAAGAAAAGAACGGACCTCTGGGAGTCTTGTCCGAGTAAAACGGAGACCTCTTTGTCGAGCTTCTAGCAGCTGATCTCTGAATCTGCTTTCGCTACTTATTATGTTATGCACTCCACTCCTTGAACTTGAAAGCAAAACGCATTGCCTCGGGTCACTGAACTACCTTTAGATAGGGATTTACAAGGCTAGTTAGAACAAATTCGGTAAAGGAAAGGCTTTCTTCGCTCGCCTCTATCTAAGACAATGTTTAATTGGAAAAAACATTACTAAATGTAATATATATATAGGCCCCTTATTTGAATAACCTAGCATTCATGATTCACCGAACATGTAAAACCTTACCGATTAGTATATATGGTTTAGTTCCTCCGGGTCCATATGTTTTGTTGAACTAAGCTAAGACTTTTCCTTTCCCTTCCCCTTTCATCTCTCTTTCTTCGTCTTTCTGTGTTCTTCTTTTTGTTTGTCTTTGGCTTCGTTAGGTACTATTTCATCTTCGTTGGTTACAAGATTGTTTGTTCTTGACACTTCTGATGAGACGGTACGCGCCAAGTCTTCGGACTCATCGGAAGACGGGTCATCACCGGGTTCTGTTTGGCCTCCGGGATTTCATATATGAGAAATCCGATGTTGCCCGTGACACTGAAAATCCTAGTCGACCACTAAGAAAGATACATAAGTCCTTTTTGGAGCTCAGCCTTTACACTCAGCTTAGAGCATTCAATCTCGCTTTCACCCGGACACAAAGCACTAGGGGCTGCACCTAGAAAGAAAGGTAGGGGAAATAGGCCTTTCATGACTTAAGGAAAGGGTAATTGTTATACACCTCTTACCACATTTACTACTTCCAAAGAAAGAACTCAACTCAAGGACTACGGAGGGACTGTTAAAAACCTACTCCTCTCCGCTTAGAAAATGATCCCAATGAAGCCAATGGTGAGACAAAAGGAAGCCCAGGATTGATTATTCCCTTAGGCCTATTCTCACTCCTTCAACTAATAAATTCAAATCAGCACTTGAAGCAGGAGTCTAGCTAAGGCTAGTGCGCTAGAATTCAAATGTCTTGTTCTATTCTAAGGCTCGGACGTGGAGTTGGCTCTATTAATCGATAAGCAGCGGTTGCTTACCCACGGACCCGTAAGCCTTCTAGGCAAGTGCATAAAAGAGAGGGGAGGTAGCTTCCAGAAAGATAGAGTTATCACACAAAGGCCTTGACTCGCCTATCCGAATCCTTTTTAACTCTTAGGCCTAATATAAAAAAAGTACAGAGGCGAAATGACTAAGATCTTGCTTAACCAGAAGATAGAATCCTATTGTTAAACTGGGGAGGCAGAAGGAAAGGCATTCAGGGCTGAAAGAATGGAACTCGCTCTAAGGGACCCCAACTGGAGATAGGAATGTTCTGCGTATGTGAGTCAACTGGCACCTTCTTTCTTAAAGCATCTGCCCGGCTTTATTCCTTTCCCTTACCTGAGAGGAAAGTGGATCCTGCGCAAAGAAAGCCTCTAACAAGAGGATGCACTCTAAAAGATTTGCTATCGAATAGTTTAAAAAAAGGCCTTTGACTTGATTGATAGCTGTCTTCTCTTCTACCGATTCCAAGCTGATAGAATGTGGATAGTAGTCAAATTCCGAACTCCTTACTTTGAGGAATCTTACTTAAGAATCAGAGATAGGCACTTTGACTTTATCCAGGAGCAGCTATCAGAGTCTGATTATAAATGACTATCCCCAGCGGATCAGTTAAAAAATAGTATGGAAGGTCCCTTGCTTTGTGGTCTACTAAGACTTTCTTATTCATTCATCACTTACAGGAATTGCTACTTTTGAGCCGTAAACCAAAGGGAAAAAAATGTTATCTGGTTCAGTTCAGCATACCTAATTTCTCTCCTAATTGAGAAATCGCGAAAGAAGCCCTCATAGCCTCTCTTCTTTCCCCCTCCTCGCGGGAGCCTTGGAAGGCTACATTCCTGAGTTTAATGTGCGAAAACTATAAGAGATTAGCTCAAGGAGTAAGGAGTACTAAAAAAGTAAAGGCAGTGGGACTCCTTGCTCGCGGAGCGGCATACCAATGAGAAAAAAACTACATCGCTTGTCTAAGAAATTAAGAGTCTGGTCGCTTGTGCTTTTTCAGCAGTGCGAACAGGCGGTGGTAGGTGGAAGGACCGTCGCCACCGCGTTGATCCTGGACTGGTTCCTTCCAAGCGGACAGCTTTTTTAAATCCAGGAGCATGCCGAGGATTTCTCTCCGATGGGAAGGTCCAGGCCAAAGAAGGAGATTATGTCTTTGTCGGGGATAGGCCCAATATCCCCTCTCGGATCATATCGCTCCAATCCTTCCTTGAAGGCTTTAATCACCTCCCTCCGATAGAAGTCGTAGAGGGGGGTTCCCTTTTCAAGGGGGAAATCCTCATTATCAACGGAGAATTCCCCAGCCCCGGTTGCCTTCGAAGTCGGCGAATCCCCGAGTGAGCGGGACTCTGCCGATAGAAAGTCAGAGCTGCTCTCGGTATCATCCGAAATGGGTGACCGGGATCCCGAGGAGGCATGCCCCCCTAGCGACTCCGACGGAGAGGACCCGCCAGAGATTCGAGTGGAAGGATTGGGTGCATCTTGCCCAATCTCATCCCCTGCTACGACATAAGTCAGCTTCTTAGGGTCAGAGGGACCAGGAAGCTCTGGAAGCCCGCTGGATCCAGCAGAAATACCAGTCACAGCGGGACCTGAGGACCCTGAAGGAGCCATCATCTTCCCCTCCGGATCAAAAGAAATGATTGATAATAAAATGAAACCCCCGCCACACCACCCCAAGCGACTAAAGAGGAAGTGGAGAGACTTCCCCAGAAGCATGGATTGGAGTTTCATAAGAAGCAGATTGAAATCAAGTGAAATTTTTTTTGAGTTCAAAGAAGACGCCTCCAACTACTTAGGAGAACCCACTCTTCTTCGGTTTCAGAATCGGTTGATGAACAAGAAGAATCTATTGCCTCCACTTCAATACATTACAAAGAAGCTAGTCGCTAGTTCAAATAGGCACTCCCCAGCCGGCAATCATATGTTGAGTAGGAGCTCGTTTATCAACCTGTGAGCGGAAAGAGCAAAAAACCTGACCTTTCCCCCTATTCCCTTAAACAGACAGGCACAAGCTGAGTCAACAATGGAGAGAGACTATGAATAGATCGATTCCTACTTTATCAATCATACTAAAAGAAAGTATGTAACTGCTCAAGGTCTGAAACATGCTTTGTACTCAACCCGATGATCCACACTTTAGGGCCGAACCCACAAAGATGTCACTTTCAACTTGCGACAGTTCTTCGAGGTCAAAGCTTCCTTTATTCCTTGGCATGCCCTTTCGAGGTTCCCTCCCTGGAGTCTCCATCCCGGACCATTCCATTAACCTAGTCTCATTCTTCATCCCTGACGGCTAGTTACTGTTCAGTAGCTTCACCCTGCTTCCTAAACTGCCTTTTCTTTTGCTTTGGAGTAAGTAAAAAATATCCACCTTCATCAGAAGGATGCTGGTATTGCTATGAATATGGTCAAAAAAGTGATTCACAAAATAAAATGAATGCACCAATATATACTGTGCATTCTAATTTTATTACTACACTCCCCCTTCAGGTCCTCGCCAACGCCGTACGTGTCTAAAGAGCTAGACCTGCAGCTACAGCGCTCTAAGGAGCCCCTGCAGTGTTTGAGCCTGCCAGTTTTCAGTCAGAGCACTTGAAGGTGAGAGTTTTCTCGGGGAATATACTATACAGGTTCGCATCGCTGAATCCACAGGTGAGATAACGCGACAGACCAGAGAGAGGTCCCTGGGCTGCCCAGAGCCAGGCTCCGAGAAGAGCGATGAGAAGAAATCCAAGATGTGATTTCGAATAGCCTGAAAATCCTGTGTATAAACACCATGAATCTGGAGACCCGCTTGAATACTCCGATGAAAGAACGCAGTATTCCGGTCACCGTCTCGTAGCCAGTTGGCTCGACTCTTTTTCCGCAGAGTTGGTTTTTGACTCCTTAATTCCAGTCTATTCGGAAAGCAGGAAAGTCTGTCTTCGTGTCTATATTTTCCTATCCTCTTGGCACCCGTCTTTCAAGGAGTTTAAGCTAGGGGAGTAGTTGATGCTTGACTTCGGGAGTTAAGGTTTGGCAGACATGGCACGGAGTTTACGAGTGAAGCTACTCGACAAAAAGGTTTTGAAGACTTGGCAAAAACCCGAGGCACCAATACCAGGGTATTCCTATCTTTCTAGCCAATGCCGGGGGATGTTCTCCATCGTTAAGCCTCACCTCCTAGACAAGGTACAACCGCGAGCTTTCTATAAGAAATTTTCTACTTAGGAGGAGCCCCTCTCAAAGACAGGCGAGCCGAACCTTCATTAGCTGACTTGAGAATGGAAGAACTGGGGCACTGACCTATCATTCCTACTCTTCTTATTCTCTTGGTATTGACCCTGCAAGGGAGTTTGTGAGGCGACACAAGTATGGTATACAATAACTTCTCGTGTAACCTACAGATAGTGCTTTCTTTTTTCAAATGGTTACCTCTTTCTCTTCTGAGAGTACCACTTTAAAATGTCGTATATATTTCTATTTTATAGGAGTGAGGGGTAGTTGACTTTATCATATATTCCTCCAGAATAAAGTAATATGAAGCGAGTAGAGAAGTAGGCAGTCCTTTGTGAGGGTGCCTGCCGAGGGTTGACTTCTCGTCTGACTAAGCTCTGGAAGAGAAGCCCACGAAATGCTACATCCGATGCATAAGCAAGGTAAGCACGTGAATAATTTCTGCTGCTAACGACTCAACCTAGCTGGAGCTTAAGGAGGCTCAAAAATTCGGGGAAAGAAAAAATTCCCTCATCAAGACTCCCTTCCTCTCAACCTCTCGAGTAGCTTTAAGGAGGAGCAATTCAGGCAACCAATTCCATAAGTAAAGAAAGAAGGCGAATTAACCAAGCCTAGTCTAAGAGCAGGATGAAGTAGCAAAGGGGGAACTTCTTTCCCAGGAAGGGAGTGGAGAATGTATTACGCCGATTAGAACTAGAATAGAGGAACTCTTCTAATATAGAATAGATACGGCGATGGAGGCCTAAGGACTTTTCCCTATTCTGGATCGTCGGGTGGAAATCTACTTTCTCCTCCTAAAAGTGGACTTTTCTTTCTTTGCCTCAATATAGGATAGGATCCCCGTGAATCTCCGAACCTTCCCTTGATGGGAGGACCAAGAATTGAACCTTCACTTTCTAAACCTCGCTACTTCCCCGGGAAACTTCACTTAGCTACTGCTACTTCCCTTGGGATTGGGTCTCACCCTTCTTCGGTCCCTACTATTCCTCATTTCACGGATCGGCTAATGCTTAGCGAGGAAAAAGATAAAAAGTCTCACAGTTAAAGATTCCGCCTCCTCCCTTCGGTCTCAAGGAAGTCTGATTAAGAAAGTGAAATTAGCCGAGGTTCTGATTAAGAAGAAAAGAAATTTTTCTTTAGAGTTTTCTCACAGGTAGGTCAGCCTTATCTGCACCTTAGGGACCAAACTTCCTTGCTGAAGGGCAAAGCTGATTGTGAAACTTTGTGACCTGCTGGAGTATCAGGTAAATTCGATTCAAAAGTGAAAGAGGAGGGTCCGAAGGAAGTTGAAGAAGGTGGTGGTAAGGTTCTGCTTTAGGGTTTGAAAGAGGTTGACTTTCTTTCGAAGAGTTAGCAGGGTAAGGGCTTAGAATCGAAGACAATTCGCAATAAATAATCAGTAATTACGAGTCTAATGGCCTTATTTATGAGCTTGATTGTAGGGGATGCTGTGTAAGAGAAATGGTCGATGAACTTACTTTCTCGCCGATTGTCCGTCCTTTCTCATCTACAGGAAAAAGAGGTTTTGACCGCCAGGAGCCGGCGAAGGACGAGCGATTGTCTCCGTCAGTCTTGATGTCGGGAAAACCTATCATCAACTATTTGTCCGCTAAAGTTCGCTCGGGCGCGCAGGAGGACCACGATGGTAAGGAGCGGCTATATATACTATCTTACCTGTCTTGAGTATTGAAGCCAGCAGAATCACGGTATAGTAAAATCGAGCAGGCTTTCTGAGTCTTTCTTTGCGGCTGAGAAGCTCCGTCACTACCTCCTGTCTGAGAAGGTTCTTTTGATCACGAGGTCTGATCCGATCAGGCATATGTTGAAGCAAGCGGTCTTTTGTTAAGGCTGTCCGAGTTTGACATTACGTGCACTTCTCGAAAGGCGATGAAAGGGCAAGCTATAGCGGATCTACTGGTCGAGTACCCGGTCGAGGACTCGACTGACCTATTGGTGGAGCTGCTCGACTGAAAGGGCTTACTTTTCTGATTCTTGGCGTCAGAGAAAGCAGAACCAGACTGCCATCTCTCCTCTTTCCTCAGAAACTAACTGGGCTTTCAGAGAACCGATCAGCTTGGAAAAGATTTGGGAGTTCCCCTGTTGCGTAACCGAGTCTCCAAAGCTACATATAGCTACCTCGAAGATCGTGTCAGACAGAAGTGGCTGGAAATCAACATATTTCTTTTATCTGGGTGGATCACATTCTTCAACTTAAATAAGCACCATTCTGTAACCAACCTGAGCTTACGCATGGATAGTAGGTAGCATTTGGGATGGTGAGTCAGGTAAAGCTTGTGGAATCAGAATTTGGCTATTTAACTATGTAAGCTAGGCTTTGAATTCACACAAACCAAAACCGGCCGAGTAGGAGGGTTTTAGTTGAATGATATATCATATTCATAATCCTTGGCAGCAGATGGAAAACAAGGAGAAAAGCCATTCTATTCGGGTTGTTATCGCTCTTGGGAAGTATATTTAGGTAGGGTTTTTTGAATTTATCTAACCGGGTCTTTCGTCTTCTAGCTCATCAACCCGCATCTCGCTATGCCCCTTAGAATTCACGGAGAGTGTGTTTAAGCAATTTATTGATAGCTGTGGTCTTTCTCTGCGTCTTTCATGTCCACGTACACCCGGGTAGCCGAACGATAGGCACATTGGTGAAATGGGGTTCACTGTCCTTTTTGGCTTGAAGCTCTTTCCACAGCCCTGTCTCTTATTCAAAGGCTCCCATTATTGATAATCGCTTTCCTCATGAAGTTCAGTTTAGTTTCACCCACTGACTCTCACTTTAAGGTCTTTGGGTGTGCATGCTATCCATATCCCTTGGTCCGTATAGAAAGGAGAAACTTGATCCCAAGTCGAACCGCATCTACATTTCTCGTAATGGTCTTTTTTATGAAAGCCCTTTTCCCTTTCGAACAACTGACAAGACTTGTGCTAAGTTTGATTTTCATAATGAGTCTGAGGGCAATTCCACTCTGACTTGACTTTACCACTCTTGCAGCCCTGGGGCTAGTAGGTTTCTCTTATAGTTCCCCTTCTGCCAAGGGCCCTACCATCTCTCTCGAAAGCTTAAACTGGAAAGAACTGGAGAAGAAAGTTCTTCCTTATAGCGATGAGCCTTAACGCCCCTACCTGATCAAAGGGGACCCAACCCAAAGTCACTTACTCAGTCTGGACTGGCTCGCTAGCAAGATGAGGATGCTCGTACTAGCTCCAAGAGGTCAAGCAACTCTATCAGTGGACGGTGCCCTACATCTTCCTGTCCTACTTATCCCGCTTCTGCTATTAGCAGTAGGTCTACGAAAGCAAGCGTAAGAGCCCGGGAAATTGATTTGAGAAAAAACGGGGAATCTATCTACTGCATCAGCAACTTCACTGGGCGAACTACGTAATATGACTTTACTTTGATTCAATCAACAACCGATTCTGATGTCCGTGGGTGCTTTTTTTTTTTATTTTACTAAAGGGTTCTGGCTTTCATTTAATCGGCCTAAGGTTTTTATTCCATGTCTTCATGTCTTAAGCCTAGCGCTTAGTCCCTTGTTGTCGGGCTTTTCTTTGTTAAATTGCGAGTTGGAAAGCTTTTTTGGGATCTATCTTTCTATAGCCTAACTGGAAGCGCCCAAGATCTTGTGGGCTTAGCACGCCCCTGTGACGATCGATCTTCAAGCATTGGAAAAAAAAAAATAAATGGAGGGATCGCCCCCTTTTCTGGATGCGGGAGGGTTTTCGTACCAAACCTGTAGCTGAATGGTTAAAGCATTCCTTGTTCTGACCGCAGCACCATATCTTGACCCCTTTTTTTCTCTTATGTTGTGACTGTCACGGTCCGCCCTGGCTCAATAAACAGGCCCGGAGACTTTTTTTTCCTTTCTTATTTTTCAGTAATAGGTTCCATGGAAGGAGGCTAAAGCTAGGTTATGGGCCAGTTCTTTCCGGGGACCTGTATAAGTAGTTGTCGCCTTATACCGAATAGCAGTCCCTCAAGCAAGCTCTTTCTTTTTCGGGCAAGGAAGGCGCTGGATAGGACTTTTTTCAAAGAGCTTTCTCAAAGAAGACCGGCTAAGGCTAAGAAGAGCAGCCAAAGGCACAAGGTTTTTATTCCACTCTTGCACAGAGCCACTTACTCGCCAAGTGGATCTCCTTATCTACGATGCCTCGTTCTTCCATATGTCCCTTCTAAGCCAACTCTTCGAGGAAACTAAAAAGATGCCTACTTAAAAAAGGTCTTTACGGAAGCTGATCGTTGAGATCTATGAAAGCAAAGTAAGACGAGAGGGAAGAGGCACGGACAGGAACGTACACGAATGGAATAAGGCAATTGAAGAAAGATATTCTAAAAGCCATAAACGAAATATGGGCCAATCGTTGTTTTTGGATTTAAAAAACAAAGAAACATAGTGCTTCTATCGTTAGACCTCGTGTGTAAGCGTGAAGAAAGTGATTTTCAAACGAGGAAATTTCGACAGGAAGTTTAGAGCTCTAAATAATTAGAGCAGCATGTAATGCACCTCTCTCCCCGGAGCACCTATCCCCTCCAGAATACTTAGGTGCCGGAGAGCAGAAAAGCACGAAGGCACTTTCAGGAACTGGTAAAAAGGACCGATAACTAGATGAGGTCTGATGCCCACTCCCTTGAATGAAAAAGAGGGTTTAGGTTATGTAGGCATCTGTCCGCGTGCAGAAGGAAGTAGCGGAAATTCGACCCGAGGAGATAAGATTCGCCGACATCAGAATAGGTTGTGCAAGACAGAAGATAAGGAAGGTAAATGGAAGAGGAAAGACCAGATCAACCAGTATACGACCGGCAAGCAACTAGTCTTGATTCCGAGAAGGAGCTGGTTGACACATGAATCCATAGTCAAGAATCGGACGAGTTAGCGATCGGCTAATAGTCTTACTCAGACTATTTCCCGCAAAGCAAATAAGAGAAAAGTGAAAAAACATCTTAGATAAGTTTCCTTCCCTTCACTTTGCTTGTTTCATACAGGACTCTTCTTTCTTTGAGGAACGGAACCCTCTTGAATCAATTGACTAGCCGAGATAGATGAGTTTCATAAAAGATGATTCTTTCGGTATCCTACCGACCGGAAGTCTTCGTTGGAACCCTTTCAACCATCTTCCTTCCTTTTTCAAGAAAGCTAGTATCCCCCCTTACTTCATTTCTTTAATAAGAAAGAGCGCTAGCGAGCTTCTATTCTCTCTGTAAAGTCACCGCCGTACTAGTTCTATGAACCCGAGCAACTGGACCTTACCTACTCACTCTTAAAGAAAACGAATGAAGTACCGAACCGGAAACCTAACTAGGAATCAAACTAGCCTTCTCCCTTATTTCTTTTATGAACTCACTGACTCCTTTTTCCTCTCTTTCTTGTCTCCCCCACTTCGTTTCTTTCCTATTGTTGAGTGAGTCAAGCGAGTCTCTTTCGTTCCTCTTTCTTCAAAGAGTGGCTAATTCCACTCTTCCCTTCTTCCGCTTTGGTTGGTTTATCCTATCCCTTTAGTACATCTCGGGCGATGAGAGAACCTTCCATACTTGTTTCTTAAGTCTTAAGTAAGGACAGATATTCAGTAACAACTTCTTACCAGACAAAGAACTTCATTCCCGGGGTTCGATCGGACTATTCCGCCTTGGCTGGTTAGTTTGAGGATTCTCACTTCCCTTCTACCGCTTACAGGTTAGATTGACTATTACGACTTCGCCTTTGTTCAGTACCGTACTTCCTTTTTCTTTTTGGCCGCTTTCTCAGAATCAGTTAAATTAGAAGAATTCATCCATTTTTTAATAAAAGTGGGCTTCTCTCCCGAAAGGTAGGAATTTTTTTTAATCAATAGGTAGCGATTGAGGGAAAAAAAAAAAGGATATCTTAGCGCCGGGGGGAAGTACTCCTTATGGGTAGAAGTTGCACTAGCACGAGATGCCTTTAGGACTTCGGCTTGGAACTGCTGCAATTGGATCAGCTGGCTAGCGTTAGTCTAGGAGATTGAAAAAAGAAATGGGTTTCTTCTCTTGAGATAACACTCCTCCGATTCCCACGTGAGATCCGTCACATTCAACTTGGAAAGGCTTAGTGAAATCCGGAAGGGCTAGAATGAGGACTTCGGTGAGCTTCTTCTTCAAGAATTTGAAACTCTCATCTGCTTTGTCACACCACCGGAGGGTCTTCGACTTAGAATGATGGTACTTTTTATCGTGGATCCCATCATCAAACAATTGTTTAAATAAATGTGCTTGCTGCCACCTTTTCTTTTAAAGTCTAGATCAATGAACTCATTTCTGTCTGTCTTGAATCTACCTGTTCGTTTGAGAATCATATGGTACCACTTCTCACGGATTCCATCGACAATCTAGCATAACTGCAGACTTGCTTAGCATCCTTCCTAGTACAGGTTGGGTTGAATCTCCAAGAAGGCTTCTGGAAAGCGGTTTAAGGATAGCGCTTCGCACCTTGCCGAACCTAAGGTAAAAGCCCTTGTTCTAGCTAATTCGGTGCGCTAGGATTCTAAACCCGAAAGCATTACAGTAAAGGTATGGAAGATTCTCAATCTCTCCTCCTTCCCTAGCTACTTTTCTTTTCTCTTTTAAAGCCTTTGGGATTGATTGAGCCACCCATCGTTGGATTCTAGTACCTCTTACCGCTTTGCTCATCGCCGATTCCCTCCCGTCCAAAGACTTTTTGATGTGTAGTTCGATTGGTCTCTGAAAGCTTCCCTGTTGGAGCTAGATGAAGGAGAAGCGGTAATTGGAGACGCTTGAGGTAATAGGTATTGAATCCACATACTGAGCCAACAAAGGAACCTCATCTCCGGAAGGATATGATAGGAAGATTTCTGAGTAGGATCCTAAGTATCCTACTGCCTGGTACAGGAAGGGACCTACCACTGACCTTCCTTATGGGGCAATCTACCGAACACCCTCATTTCGGATTCCAGTCGACCGAGTGCCCAAAGCTATTGCTCGAGCAAGCACATGATAGCCGGAGAGGGAACACTCATTGATAGAAGGCCACGCTAGCATCCTCCCCAGATCTCTTATTCTCCACTGGCAAGGGCACTCAATGGACTAAATAGCAAAGCAAAGGAAAAGCGCTTAGCTTTGGCTTAGCTCACCTCCCCTTTCTATAATAATATAATAAATAGGCTTGTTGGCTTTCTTTATACAGAAGAGGTAGCCAACCAACTCAAGAGAAACATATATAGGAACAGAGGCTTCTCACAAACATTGATTGGAAGACCCATAGTTTGACCAAAAAACTAGCTATGTAAGCAAAAGGGCATAGCAGTAAAAACTACCGCACATAACATCTTACACAACGAGAGAAGTCCTACCATACTTCTTATCCGGAGACTCTAATTGGATGGGATGGGCTGCTCACCTTAAGACTAGCTGTCAGGCAGGGAACTTCCAATCAATTCATTCAGTTTTATCCCACTCGTTGGCACTCTAATGTGAGAGAAAGCGCTTAGAAAAAAGAGAGGTCAAGCCCTCACCCTATAAGCTCCTTGCCGCCCCCTATTGAGTTGACTGGTGGGCATGCCCCTACTGGGACTTAAAAAACTCTTTATTCTGCTACTTATACTGGCGAAGGCGAAGCGAGGAAGGCAGCTACAGCGGCAGATAAGGAAGAGATTTAGGCAAGTTCAGAGTCTTAACTGACCTACCGGACTCTAAAGGTACCCCTTATCTGGCAGCTATAAACTTGCCGGTTTCCAAGCGCAACTCGATGCTACTTTGACACAAGGGCCGGTGTCCATCATTGAAAGTGGCATCTCTGTTTGCGCACATTGGAGAAAGTGCTCCGCTAGTGAAATCGGTCCATTGACACCTACAATTGTTTCACCAAGGCCGAGCACTCTTCTCGATCCAATACAATTTTTTGATGCACTCTCGCCTTAAGTGGCTGAAACCTCTATGTGGAAAAGTTTCTTATTGCGAAATGAATGGCATTCTAGAAGCTCTCACTCAAACAAGGACTTCCTATACTGTACTAAGAGCAGAGTCAGTGGACATAGGACATGTCCCCCTCCTGACGTTCCCCTAGCGGGTGAACTACCAATAGCTACCGCTATCCTTATGCCTGCTTCTGTATAAATACGGAAAGTAATACCGAACCGAAATGTCGATAAATCGACATTCGGACGATACCATGTTCGTATAAAGACTGGAGCTTCAAGAAAAGTATCCAGTGTAACCTTAAAGGGATCTAGTTCCAAACTAGCATACCAATGCAGGTAATTAAGATACATCTTCATCCATCCATAGTCTAGTGTTCTCTCAAGAGAATCACGTAAACCTGGATCCATGAAGACCCTCAATGGCGGCTCCTCTAGTTGGAGCAAAATGCTCTTTAAGAAGCCAGATGAGTCTCCCCACCACCTCAGGAGGTATTACCTTACCTAACACTACTGCTAAACTAATCTCTAAGCCCTTAGACAATAGAGAATGAGTATACATTAGGAGTAACCTTTGAGCACGCCGTCCATGCTTAACAGATCTGTAAGATCTAGAAGCAGCACGAAAGCCCAGACCAGCAATCCTAAGCAGCGTTGAGATACGCAACCTAGTTGGCAAAGTATCAACATAGTTGTACCAGCCGATTGGGGTATGAGCAGAAGCAATTTTTCGAATTAAAAGAGGAGACACATCTCTGGTCATCCTCTCCACCCGCTTTGCGAACTCGCAAGCTCCCGAAGAAGAAGTCAAAAACTTCGACTCGGAAATGCATACACCAATACGGTCCAATATACGACAGTATTGGGCTTTAACAGCATCATCAGCGATGATCACATCATCACCTAAGATAGCATACTTTTGGAACAATTTCCCCGGATACACCTGTTCAGCTGCATACCATACCACAACATGGTGTGATAAGGCAAACAGGGGCCAGGAAGATAAGTATCCAAGAGCCTGACCTGCTATAAAGCAGACATTTGACCTTTTACGGACAAATGCCACATCGAACACATTTAACCCCAAAGTAGCATTAACAGCTGCTGAGGCAAATGAACGATCGAAGAGTGACTGGGTAAGCTCAAACAATAGAAGCAAAGGCCAGCGATCAGTCGCTGACTTTAAATCTATTGAGTAAACTGTCCCAGTGACTCCATACAGCCGGTCAAGTGGCGCGGTCTGGTTGAAGGTCCCATCCATAGGGATCCTCTTCAAAACATCCGCTAACCACTGATGGAATGGATACAGCAATCGTTGTTTGATATAGTTCCCCACAGCAAACAAACGACGCTTCCCATCTCCAGAACAAGTCGAACAAAGTCGGCCAGTATTAGCCGGTATACCTAACCTATCAGGAGTTGGGATATACGGACCAATACGTCTTTCGAAATATTCGAGACTCCAATTTGTTATATAGTACCTTTAGCGCAAATATATGTCTCATTAGACTGTTATAACTCCATCGCTTTGTCAATTATATTGGACCTTTTGAATCCGCGCCGCATTAAAAAACCAATATTCAATATGGTGGACCATCGAGTCCAGTAGTCATTGTTTGCATCGCCGACTACCACCAACCATTCATTTCGCAAAGAAGCCTCACTTCGAGGAACCTTGTGGGTGTCCGATGCCGACCCCGTTGTGCTGCGCGTATAAACCCTATAGCTGTTTGGTATTCGAAGCATCTTCCATGGCAAACAGTTACCGGTTTAACAAATTTTGTGCCTTCCATTAGGCCATACCGCAACAAGTGCTTAGCTGAGAAGCTCCTCGGCCGCTATTTTTTTCAACTAAGTAGTTCACGCTTTCATCGGCAAAAGTACGGGAGAAGGTGTTTTTGTCGCCATCGCCCCGGTAAGACGTTAATCCGATTCGGCTAGAGTCAAAAGAAGACGATCAAGTAGGGCGTATGTCGAAAGAACGATTCATCCCAGAGAAAAAGATGGACCGCCGCTGCGAGGACTGACCTTAGGAACGTCCTTAGCTCATAGTTCTAGAACCAAGTAGATCAAGGAGGAAAAAATCGAATGTTACTCGTATTAATGAAAACCTTCGACGCTTCTTTCTTTCCCCACTATGCATTGGTTAACTCCAACCCTTGTTACTGACCTTCGAATATACTCCTTGTTAGCAAGTCTTACGATAAATATATCATTCTTAGCCTTATGACCCCTCTTAGGATGCATGTCTCGAAAGACAGATAGGCTCTTTGATCAGTCGTATAGCCCACCTTCGTCTCAGTGAACAGGAGAGAACGGCTATTCTCACCCAAGGTAACATTACATGCGAACAGCCGCTTTTTCCTAATAATAGAGCCGAGCCGTCACTTACATTACACTCCCTTTTGAATGTGCATCTGACAAGCAAAGGTTATCGGGACCTCCTTTACGCTATCAAGCAATCACATTCCCACTAAATAAAGGGGCATTGGCGCAAGAATCAAGGCACTAAGATAATGTTATGTTAAAAGCACGCGTAGACGCACTTATCTTAGGGCAGTTGCAAGGAAACTAGGAGCTCTTTCTTTACCCGAAGTTAATGAGACAGGCTACAAGATAAAGGATGGCTTATGGTAGATTTTTTGACTATCCGGACTTGGCAAATAAAAGATAACCTCCTTGCTCCCTCTTGTTTGCTACCTTGGAAATCTTTATGCTTACCTACTTGCTGACCTTGGGAAAGGAATCTTACCTGAAAGCTAGTTGCTCGGTTGGCACGAAAGCACTTAGGATTGGCTGGAACAGAACCCCTGTAAACTACAACTCGAACAGGCTTGCTCACTGGATAGTACCTGATTTGAATTTAAGTATATTGAGTTGACTATATATCTGCTTGCTTCTTTTTATAAAATAAAAAATGGAGCCAACGTAAGATGAATAGATTATAGGCTGGTTCTAGTTCTACACTGGAAGAAAGAAAGGAGCTAGCTCACAGGATTGGTGAAAGAAAGGGGCTTGTTAACTTGCCGCCTCCCCTTAGTCATTCCCTGTCTTAGATCCTAGGAGACTGGCTGGGAGAGCTCGCTTGCCCACCTCAAACTTTTGGAAGGAAACCATGAGATGGAACTAAGATATGTGCGTAAGCGTACGATTAAGAGATAGGCTATTGAACTTGTTAATATATCCTGCTCTTAGCTCAAAGGTTCTTACGGCGGAGAGCGTCAGAGTCTACATGAACGGTAAGAAGTCTAGGAGATCCCTACTTAATTAAGCCTTTTTCTTTCCGAGGAAAATGGACAGCACAGGGCTCAGCACTCTTTCTATATAGGTTTCCGCATTTGGAGGGACAACTACGGCTTATCCATAAGCAAGGGCCGGGAGGCTTTCCTTCTTCTCTTAAGGGTCTCATTCTACTTCTTCTTCTATACATAAAATTAATAGAAGAGAGAAAAATCGGCTTTTTCCTTGTGAAGGTCTAAAAGAACCTCTGCTCGATTTAATACCCTCTACCTATCGGTCCAGCTCTTATAGAACCTTTTCCTTTTCCATCAAGAGGGACTACCAGGGTAGCTATAGTGACTAATGCCCCCGGTCCGGTCACTATTAGGTTGTACGTATTGCACTTCTTTCTTTATCGGAGTCGTCGAAGAGAAAGAATCTTGTCTAACCCAAAGAATATCTGAGCTCTAAAATACGATACGAGCGATAAAGGTGAACAAGAGTAACTTCCCGCTCTTCCTGAGTTTCTGGGCAACTTTTCTATTTGATAATCTGCCCCGCTTCTCTCCCATGTTTAAAGTGGAAGCGAGCGGAGTAGAGGCCGGACGAACTCTTACTTTTTTGTGCCCCACTGTTCGTTCAACTAATAGTGTTTGACAGGACTTGACCCTTTCACCTAACCCTCGAATTAGATGTGGGAAAGGATAAGATAAAGAAGGACTTTCTCAACCAGAGGAATGCCCGATCGACTTAACTTTGCGAGCTACGAGGTCTATTTTTTCGTATACAAGAATCACTGAGCATACGTTGCTAATGGGCAGGTCAATTCTGAGAATCGTATCAGAGTTACTTATATAACGTAAATTATTCCGCCTTCCCTTTTTTAAGAAATGATATCAACCATTGATATACACATCCTTCATTTAAAATATTTAATGGTATCAGATAGATCACTAGCTATTGGGAAACAGTCCGTTGGTTTGTGTGAAATGTAGTCTGTTGTTATGTGTTTTCTCTTTGGCGCTGTCTACTGCCGTGTCTGCATCCTTCTCCTCGTATCCCGTCTATCGACAATTTTTTGTCCATAAAACAGACGAACTCTATACCATGGAAGGAAAACCCAGATCGTTAATTGAAGCACAAGATTTTCTCAGTTTCGTTGATGGAACTTAAAAAAAACCTAAGGAGTTCCCTTTATAAAAAGGTCTTGCAAGCAAATACTTAAGATGACTTAAGGATCCTCCTATCCCGGACTAAGGCTAGTGGATCTGGATAACCTTTCTTCCCTTCTCTTCTACTTTTTTTTAGTAATCAAGGAAGGAGCTCTAACAACTATTATAGCGCCGCTGATGTTATACCGGTACTAAAGAGAAGTCAAAAAATTTTCTTTTAACTTTTCTTATTATTTCATTTCAACTCGAAATATCATATCATAAGAGAAGAAAAGCTTGATCGAGCGATCTGTCCCTCTTTCCCCATTAACGGAAAACCTTTCGCCCAGAGTGCTTAGCCAAGAGTGGACCAGGCCAGATGG
>CAOJCO010612067.1:0-15000 GCA_948330635.1 Euphorbia biselegans | reverse complement strand
CCTTTTCACGAGTAAGAAAATAGCAGGGATCCCAGCACCAGACTCAAACTCAATCTTGTGATCCTCCTCCCTCCTAGGCTTTTTGGGCAACTCTGAGGTCATTACATCCTTCTATTCCTCAAGGACAGCCCCAATCTCTGTAGGCACCTCAGCCTTGCTGTCTTGTCTCTCAGTCAGCTCGACCCCTGTTATTTATTGTATTGTAGTCTCAGCCCTTTTGTTTTGTTTGAAAGCCTTACTTAGCTTTATGGCTGATAGCATGACCTTGGTCGTCTTGGTCCCTTGTACCACAGGTAAGATGCAGGGGTCTTCTCTTCCCCGCGAATTCATCTGTGGTTTAGAATCTTTGACTTGCCTTAGGAAGTATATCCCCCAATACCACTTGCAAGTCATCCATGGTGGCTAGAGTCAGGTTTACCTTGCCCTTCCAATCACCCGCTCCACCGCACGAGCCAGATCTTATACGGTCTTTTCCCTTTTATTCTACTGTACTGTAATAGGGCTTGATGTAGATAGTCCAGTAGAGGCAGCTACTTCTCTTCTTGTATTTCGATAATCTTTTCTTACCGGAAAGTAAATCCTCCAC
Organism: Euphorbia biselegans; assembly: GCA_948330635.1. Lineage (NCBI taxonomy): Eukaryota > Viridiplantae > Streptophyta > Magnoliopsida > Malpighiales > Euphorbiaceae > Euphorbia > Euphorbia biselegans. The sequence goes on along the minus strand of CAOJCO010612067.1, from coordinate 14,414 downwards.
ATTGAAAACGAATATTCATTCGATCAAGTAAATATGCATTAGGTCCAAGTTTACGAATGATAGAGAATGGTCCAATGGGCATTCTCTTAACCGAAGGAGAAGTCATCTTAACATCTATATATAACAATATCAAGAAAAACTCCAATTCCTCTTTTGTTTGGCACATGAAGGGAAGTGCATTCCGAAAGAAAAGCTGCACCTTCACCAAGAGCGGAAGACTGATGGCAGCCATTCTGCCTAGGCCTCATGAAGCTTCTCACACTCCATGCATTTTCACCAGCTCACTAAAGGCGTCATTTCAGACAAATAATTTCGACTGAAACACGTCTTGTTCGCTACGCCTCTGCTGAACAAAGTGAAGGAGGACAGCTAGACAAACTGACGCAGTGAGAACAAGGGCCTGGAAAAGAAGTAGTTTAAAAAAGAGAAAAGTTTTCTCGTTATTCATGGAGGGGTCCCTACAATGCTGGCTGGGGTTTAGGTTGAGGTGCGAAAGCCTTCTCTCTTTACTTTACTTACAGGGGACTCTCTTGCACGAGTGATTAGTTGCTTACTACAGTACAGCGCGAGCAGGAAGGTTAGCTGCTTACTACTGTTTGGAACGTAGGCAGGAGACAAGACAAGGAAGGGATAGCTTCTAATCTCACTACTCTTAGAACGAGGGGATTACTAAAAAAAGCACCAGTGATTAGATAGCGCTTCCTCTAGCTGGTTTAGAACCTTCCCATACTGATAATGAAATAGATCTAGCTAAAGAACCAGGTCTACCCCCTACTCTAGAACCTAGAGCGCTGGCTAACTACTAACTAAAGAAAATTTCTTTATAGAACCACATTAAAAAAACTATCTATAATCTAGAGGGGGAGTTTGTTAGTTCTTCAGAAGGAGTAACTACTCTGACAGTTGCCAGCTCTGGATTGCTTTCCGGTCCATTGTTCGATTCTATAGCTGATATAGCAACAATCTTGAAAGATTGAGGACTAGTTGGGATTTTATCGCAGAAGGAATCAGTCGTTGCCAAATATGCGCTTACGGCAAGGGGCAGGGGAAATGCTTATTTTATTCACGAATAAACCGATTCCCTCCAGGCAAGAGACATAGCTAGAACAATGAGCAGGTAACTGAAGTGAGAAAGCTCTAGAAAATTAGCTTTTTAGCCTCATGGGTGATTGCTTTTTGCTTTCTATACGTACGCAATTTCTCACTGAGCTAGGTTCCCTACCTAAAGTGATTCAACCCCAGCTATCAACGTGCATAAACGCCAGTTTAGCTTACTGTTCACCACGTATCTTACCGCTACCACCACCCATGCTACCTTCCCCCACCTATCTCACTACCGATCGCCTTCTAAGCCTACCCACAGCTACCGGTCGACGTTCACCGGAATACGTGTCTTCTTAGCAGTCGTCCTCCCTTCAGGGAGCCTCACTATCGATCGAAGTGATATTGATGTGTTCTAGTCCTTCCCGCTCATCCAGCTTCTACAAGCGGAGAATTAGTTATAGCGTAGGGGTAGAAAAGAGGAAGAGAAGAGTGCTCGCTAGAATCTTTTTTCACAATCGCACATCCATCTCCCTGCGTCAAAGCCTTCTTGTCTACCGATCTGCGTAAAAGCTTTATCTTTGAGTACTGGCCTTCCTCTCGCTCTTCTTAAACTACCCGTCCGATCGCTTTCAGGAAAGAAGCATTCATTGCCAAATATGTGGATTTGCCAAGGTGCCCAACATTCCTGACTGATGGATGTCTAGGTGTTCCAAAAGATGTACTTTCGGTGTCAAGAAAAGATCTTGCTAAACCAGAATCAGTGGATCTGCTTAATGGTCTATTTGAGGTACCGTGCTCCATTCTAAGAAATAGAAGAAGTTGCTTGACCTTCTCCTTGTGACCTACGAGCCAAGAATGAAGCTAGCCTCCCGTTATGCGCCAATGCTTGAACAGGACCGTTGACCTTTACCAAAAGAAATAAGAGCTATTGGCCGGTTTCCTACAGTTGACCGAGACAGCTCGACCGATTGAGACAGGGCAGATGCGACCGATGGAAGTCGACTTCTGTCGTATCTATCTATTCCGTTTAGGGAAAGGGCTTATGTAGCCTATGCGCTATAAAAGCCCACGGAGCGCTAAGAAGGAAAAGAAAGAAGAATCTTATGAAATTAGTCGTTGACCCCCTAGGTCTCCTATCGCTCACACAATCTTCCCAGTTCCAAGCGATTCACCTGATTCCCACCTATTAGTCGTATCTCGTGCCCCCGCATCCCTATAAAGAAGGGCAATTCAACTCATTCCACTCTCACTCGATAGCAACCCAACCATTTAAGGGCCAAGTTCCTGCTTTACGGATCTTTGTTTAGTAAGTCAAGGCCTTGCCCTAGAAAGCCTTGTTCTCTTCCTTGCTTGACCCACGCCCCTATCTGTCAAAGCAAAGATTGTAACGCTGGAACTTGAAGAAGGGCAATTCTTTTATAGGGAAGTTCTCACTCATTCCCTAGCGCTAGAAAGCCGAGTCTTAATGCTTGCTTTCTTAGTCTTCCTTCCTTAACTCATCGTGTGGCCTACCTATTATAGGCGCTTAGTCTTCCGGGAAAGAAAGGCTAGCTAGTGCAGGTATAGGAAGAAGTCAGAATGAGAATAGTAGGTAATATCACTGTAAACAAGAAAGAACTATATGACAAGATAATAAGGGGGGTAATTAAATGTACTATATGCTAACTATATGACAAGATAATCAGCCCCCTACCCTTATATAGTATGGAGACAAGAAGGGGATGGAGAGCCTCACTGTGAAGGAACGAGCTACAGCCCATTACCTACGCCCTTTAAGAAAAAGGAACGAACTCCCCGCCCTTAGTGCTTAATTACTAAAGTCTAAAAGTCCTTAACTTATATATATATTAAGATTCCCCTTCCTCGCTATGACTATATTTTTGACTTCTAAAAAAGTCCTTATTGATCTTTTTCTTGATTGCGAGGCCGCTTAAAAGGCAATTGACCTCGGAAGAAAGAAAGCGAATCCCGATCAAGCGGGTTGAGTCTATTCTTACAAGGAAGACTAGGAGAATGCGGATTATCTTACCCGTTAGGAGCTGTCTTTTCTTCTCCCGGGGAAAGGGCACTTGAATTCATAGCTCTATGATCTGATCTTAGGGCGAGAAAGGAGTGAACTGATGAGTGAACTTACTAAATGACGCCGTCCCCGCTTTTCTCCAGTGCACGGGCGAGAACTTGTAAGGTTTGGGATCTGTGTAATAGAGACTAGAGCGCCTTTCTGTAGCGCCACCCTCCTAGTAGTTGCTTTGTCACTTTAATATACGTGTCATTACTTCATTTTGAAGGATAAAGCTTCCGAAAGAAGGGTCAAGGAGTGCAGCTACATATAGGGGTTTTATTCCTCCTTTTTACGAATTACGACCCGCGCTTAAGCCCCTTTCTTAGTAGGGAGATTGAAGTAAAGGAAAGCCTAGGAAAGAAAAACTGGATTCACTTCTTTCTACTCCTAGTCAATAGGTCAAACTTAATAACTATATTCTATATATGGTCTTCCTCTGACTATTAGATGCCCTGCCTTTGGATCACCATTAGTCCTGACTTTGGAGTGAATGCATTAAAAAGAGTCTTTTAAAAAAAGTCTTGTGGATGGGAGTGGGAATTCAAGCAAACAGTCTTGCTAGCACTAGCAGCAGTATGGTTATATAATCTTTTCTTCTCCTCCTCTTGTATTTAGATTCAATCCAGCCACAGGTTCCCCTACGGCTACAAATCTAATAACTAGAAAGAAGCCGAACCGATAAAGCAAGTCAAAGGGTCCAGGAAGAGAACAAGGCGAAACCCCAGCGAATGAACTCCCCTATCTTATGAAAGTTCGGACTAAAAGGAATGAATGAACTACACGCAGGCTAGCAACAGAGAAAGAGCCTTATTCGAACCATAGAGTTCTTAACGCCTTCACTCCAGCTACCAGCACTCACACCGGCACTGAACCCACGCCATCCCCTAGTCGAATGCGGGAACTTCACTCCTAGCTCCAAGTCAGTCGAAAGCTATGTATCCCTCCTTTATCCCACTATAAGATCTCAAAGAGCCAAGTTCTTCATTTACTCATCTTTGAGTCTCCATCCCTGTTGCTTCTTGCCTAGAAGAATTTTCTCTTACCTTAGCTCGTTAAGAGCATTCTTTCTCTTCTCTTACGCAACGCAAATATGGCTTCATCCAGATGCCAGCGAAGGAGAAAGAGGAAAGCTAAAATGCATTCACTGCAGCATTAGGCACTGAACAGCACGCACAACCAGGAAGATGCTTTAAAATAAAAGCCCCACTTCATGCGCGAGAACGAACTCATTCATGAGAATTTTACCAGGGGATCTTGGAGATGGAAAAAAAATTGCCGAAGTGCGTCAAGCTGTGGAATCAGACTTTCATGTAGATAGTCAAACGGATAGATTCGTATTAATTCAGAAAATGGAGGAGGAATCCGGGGCTCAAAAAGAAGATTGCCCGGTGACCAAGTCCACCTTTAATGAGATCAAAGACTATCAAAGTAACATATAAGATGAAAAAAAACGGGAAGGAAAGAGTGGATTGAGGAATGAAAGCTCGAAGACAAAGAGAATCGGGCTTTTCCAAAGAATTACTGCAGCTTTTCCACTCCCTTTGATTATCATATACAAAAAAGTCTCTTTACCGTACTACGCAAGGGGACCTCCGCCCTGGACTGGATTACAACCAAAAAAGAAACTCGAGCCTCGGAGTCTAAAAAGGCAACCTCTATCGCCCGAAAAAAGGAGGTTTAACAAATGGCCCACCAACAAACATTACATTCTCTTTCTTATGTAATCGAGAAGATCTTTCCTGCAGCTTTGTTTATCGCACAGCTAATGCTATGTGATCCGGGTCAAGGCGAATCGGATAATATGTTGCAACTTAGTAAGGAAGCTTTCTAAACTGATTATTACTTATCAATTTTTCTCAGCAGGGCTATTCTTCGCTTAAACCCCTACTTCCACAGCTTTTATGGGTGATTCACCCTATCCTATTGGGATAGCAATCTAAGTTAATAGATTTACTATGGAGATCTCTTTATTTTATTTGGAATTTACTTTACACAATTGTAATGTAAGAAAAATGCTGATGACGGAATGATTTTGGCGTCTGGGAGATCTTTTTGCCAAACAATCAAAAGTTTTTTTTAGAGCCCTTTCAATTCGTGCAAGGAGGAAAACTTATTATCGGGGGGGGAAGGAATCCATTTTCCTTCCCAACTAAAAGCTCTTTTTCTGACTTTGATAAGCAAACTGATAGCATTTACGGGTAAGGGATCCTTTGAGTTAAAGGGCTCACATTCGAGGAGGACAAGAGCCTGATCTGTACTATTGCTTGAACTGTAAAGGATGTGAAACCGCGCAGAGGGTGATGGACCCCAGGAACTACGACTGATGGAAGACCCTCTAGGGGCAGCCCTAGTACTTCCTTTTGATCGGGGGCTTCCCTCCTTTTCTCTTTCCCCACGCACTGGGGCAGACACATTTTTTACTTTGGACGGTACTTCCTCTGCGGCCTCTGGTTCTGACTAGCTTAGCGTTACCCGGATGTTAAACCCGCAAATAGCGTAATGTAATAAAGTAGCGAAGGTCCGCTAAGGAGATTCTGGACAGAATTCATTCTCTCGTACATCGGTAAGTTTAGTACTGAGCAAGGTCGGGTATATCGTCCAGCTATTAGCCTTACGGATGCTTTCATCCCAGTGATGAGACAAAGCTCGAAAGACTAATGAAAAAGGTTAGGATTCCGCTTTTAAGTCTGAAGTTCCGTCTACAGAAGGTCTAATTCTGCCCCGAACCCCTATCTCTTTAGGGAAGACTCGCTCCATTTCATAGGTCGCCATGTTAAATTACATTCGTTCGGATGGTTCCAAAACGAAGTATGCCCCGAACCGCCCATCTCCCTTCCTACATGCAATATAGGACTGCTTGTTTAATTCCTTCGGTCTAATCTCTAATCCCCCGATCCCGTGACTTGCCTTTCATTTACTTGACAGGGAATGCCTACGAGATAAAAGGAGATTATTCTTCTATTTTTTCTCGATGCAAATCATAGGAATTAGAATTATATAATAAAAAGATAAAGATCTTGATAAACTTTTATATTCCCTTAAACAATAACGACTTCTAAAGCTTTCCTTGCTCCATCTCCTTCATTTCGAAAATCTTTCTCTTATTCCTGCAGAAGCGGGAAGCAGCCGTGTAAAAAGCATATACTTTATATTGAAGGACCGAAGGCGATCATAGAGTTAAAAAAACTCTTGTATTGCTTAAGCGCTTCTCATTCTTCATCATGTACTTATCCTTAATCCGATTGTTGATCAATTCCGCATTACCAAAAAAACGGATTAGATGCTTGAACCCATGCTATGCTAGCCACGGATTCGATCCAGCCTCCCCTAGGGAACCTCCTTATTAAGAAATCGGTTGTTAGTGAGCAGCCGCGGCTGGTGGATCAATCATTAACGGTAGAGCTCGCTACGCGCCTTTTCCTTCTTTCTTCCATAAAGCTTCCCCTCGCCCAGCTTTATTTCTATAGGCACTTGCCCCTGACTCTTGACCTAGCTCTATTACGAGTGCTATGATATTATATTACTATCCTCTATCCTCACCAGGAAAAAATAAGAGTATTATACCGTATAACCCTACCTTAGAATCTTATCTATAGCCCTCCACTGGAGGAAATCTTGCTATGAAGGCTGGTGAGAATGCCCTTACTTTTACACCAGCTGTAAAGGCTATAAAACGGCCTGGTAAAAGATTCCACTTCAACGGTAACTTCCACTTTTCTTTGTTTTCCTTCCAATGAAAGGAGGCTTTCTTTTGGCAATTAGACCTTGAAAGCCGAATGAATGAACCAGCGAAGAAAAGGCCTAAGTAAGGTGCACTTGCGCACCAAGCAAAGCAAGAAAAGGGCTGACTAAGGCGAAGGAATTCTTCGTTGATTGTACTGTCTAGCTAGACAATGAAGTTTCTTAGTTTTCTTGCTTTCAAATGAATTCAAACTTCAACTGGCTTAGCGCCCGGAACTTGCTTTCTTTCTTACTGGATTAAGTCAGACCTGCCTTAGGAGATGGGAAAGCTTTTTCGATTCCTTTTCTGGTGTTGACCAGCTCAGTTCTCTTATAAGAGGAGGTAAAGAAGGGTTTTTTCAGTTGAGAAGAGGGTTTTTTCTACCCGGGGAGGAGTTAAGAACAGGAACAAGGGGACTGCTTTCACTCGGTGAAAAACACTGTCCATATTTCCGTGGTCTAAAGATAGAACCTTTCTCACTGCGGTCCACAATAGTATATAAAATAGTGCGCCCTCCTTGTTCTCACCACTATGGCTTGCTCAGTGGATAGAACGGAACCGGCCTAGACCGCCACCCAGCTATCCAATTTATAACTCACTTGTTTTAAATACAATCTTCCTACTTTCTGATGCCCGGAGAGAAAAGTAAATAGCTTGCATAAGATCCATATCCATTGCTAGCTGGATTGAGAGGAGTGCTTTCCCGTCCACCTAGGCTCCAAAGCAAAGAGGAATGCTTGGACCTACTTACTATATGGACCTATTCCCTATCCCCTTCCTGCTGGTCCTTCCATTAGTCAAGTCCTTTCTTCAAGACCTGCGGATCTCTTTCTTCAAAACATATCCTTCGGCGCCAGTCTTTCCTGCCAGCCCGCTTTCACGTGGTTTGAAGTTTCTGTGATCACTTTACGGCATTCTTTAAGCCACCGGACAGAGTGAAAATGATCAGTAAATAGCCGAATTGGCATTGATTGAAGAAGAAGAAATTAGTAGATGCCGGGGAATCAAAAAGGATTATTCTTCAAAAGAAAAAGAAGAAGAGGAGCGAGTTTAGTAGAATAGTAAGAAGATATGGAAAAAGGGGGCTGTTTAAGTTGAAGAAGCTGATAGTTTTTTCCCTACCTGCCAGGTATATTGGCTTGAGTGGATTGCTTTGACTAGCTATGTTTAGTACCTTTGCGATTCGACTTTCCGGAGAGAATGCGTTGGTATAGAATCTAACAGCAACCCTTCCCGCTAGGCGGGATCTTTGAGCATTGCAAGGCTACTCTTAACTTAATAAGTAATTTCTAGAGTCAGCAGTTCAGCCTTTCAGTAAAGCAGGCAACTCACTAACCACAGCTTCTATCTCCTCTAGGTCCCAGTAGACTGATCCTATTATCTTTCTCCCCCAAGCTAAGGGCTATTCTTCGCATCTCTCGTGGTCTTTTCGAAGCAGATATTTGTACGCCCATTGGGTTCTTTGAGGATAAAACTGGTTTCGGCTTGACAGCTTTCCAGGGTTTCTTCTTTCTTAGAAGGGAGAACTCTTAAGCCTTAGGTTAGCAAGGTAAATGGATTTCGGAAAGAAAGATCCCACGTCCCATACGAAAGAAAGACCAGGCGATAAAGAATAAGGAAAGATGGATATGGGGAAAGATCCGGGCTTGCTTCGTATAGGCTACACAAGCAAAGGGTCTATGAGCCGAGTAAGCTCTCCCCCGAAAAGCAGCAGCTTCATCTTCAACTTATAAACCCTCTGCTCTTTCCTTTCTTGGATTACTATTTTATAAAGTCCACTACGCAGGAAAGAGAAGATGTTTTTTTATAGTAAAAAAAAAAATAATCTAACAACTGTCATATCTCTGCTGCTCCCCAAAACCAGCAACCAAAACGGGAATCCTGGTTGAAACAGAGACATAAGGCAACGAACTTCAATATGTATTCTACCAATGTGATTACTAGAATACATATTTCCCCAACTTCCTTGTCTTCCGGGCCCAGGATGCTCTTTATTCTTTCTTATTACTTGAAGAAAATAGGCAAAGACCCCAAGGTGCAGACCATGGTAACAGAGTGCATGCAGAACTTGAATCTAAACGCAACGGTACATAGCAAATATCATAAGAGATGATACCCCTATTCCCTCGGTATAGAGGTTCGGCGAACCGATTCGAAGTTGTTGAGAGATTAAGGAAGGTGTTTACCTATATCTTCTTTGGTCAGAAGAAAGAAACATAAGTCTGCTGGTTATCACTATCATCTAGGACTCAAGTCCTAGAATGCTCATAAAAGTAGCTATGCCCGGTTGGAACGGGCTACTTTTCTCGAAATTCGAGGGCACGCAATGCAATTTCTTTGAGAAAAGGAAAGGAGAGAGAGTCCTCCAATTAATTGTCACTAAAAGACTTCCCCTTTCGCCCGGACCCGGAAAGAGAGATGAAGAGATGGAGATGGCATGAAGCTCCCTTCGAACCTAGGAACACCTAGGTTCCTAGGGCTGGGGGAAGGTAGTGCCGGTACTTGGCCTCTTAAAAAGGGAAAGAAAAGTTGACAGAAGGGAAATTCTTTTTTTCCCCTCAGCCCTGATAGAAATCCCGTTCGTTATGGGGTTAGTTGAGAAAAGGTAGCGAGCAGAAATAGAAGCTAAAGCAAGCAAATAGTAGGCATCGCATGCAAGTCCTACTTCCGTCACATGGGAGTTCCTTTCGCTTCGCTCAAGTGACTTAACGTTCCTTTCTCTGACGGCTAGCTCTTACCGTCAGCTCACAGTCTGGCTTTCCTTCGATAGGATAGCTAGTCCTTTTCGTTGTGATGGATTGGATTCTGCAAGAAAGGCTCTTATTGCCTGCTCAGCTACTAAACTCACTTGGAGAAAGCAACTCGGTCTACCGGGACAGAAAGTCATTTCTTTTCCCCATTGCATGCGACAACTAGTCGAGAAAAAAGGAAAGAAAGCCTAAGCGAGACAAGAAGGAATTAAGGAGCTATTCCCTTAGTGACATTAGCATCTTTCTTATGTAATTTTTTATGGTCACGCCTACATAACCCTATCTCCCTCTTTGAAAGGAAGTCGTAAGTTTCAGACCTAATGTAGTTCTCGGGTCCGGCCCCTTTTTTTACAGTTCCCGGCAGGTTTTTTTTAAGTCTTTCTTTTCACTCCACCCTGAAGTAGTCTGTTGTCCCAATCCAATCCAATCTCTTTAAGACACTCTCCTTTCCTTTCCTCCAGAAAATGACGAATCGGGGTCTCATCGATTATTTATTATATATAAAATATTCAATTAAAAGAACAAGTGGTGGTTTTGATATGCTTTCATCACCCGTTCAAAAGCTCGTGTTACTTCAATGTCTCCGCCCATAAAAAGTGAATAGTCCGCGTGTATATTAGAATCTGATAGTGGTCGCCCCTTTCTTTCTGGAAAGGCGTAGCCTCTAACATTTGCCCACCTTTGGTGGATTTTCGCGGGGGGGAAGCCGCGATTTATTAAATTTCTTTCAAGCGCTTTTTCCAGCGCCACCAACTCGTTCAGAGTCCGGGCTTCCATCTCCCTACCCTCCCCGAAGGCTTCGAATGTTTGAAGGAGGAAGCGATTTTTTATCGCTTCGCGCCTCTCATATTCAGTGAATAGGTAAAGCTCAGGTGCTGGCGGTCCATTTAAATCAATTTCAGCACCTCCCGCTTCCATACCTCCTGCTTCCATAAATACAGGTACAGGTGCGAAAATTTCTTCGGGGAAGAAAAGCGCCTTTATTAATAAAATTATAAAATAGCCAAAAGTAGAACCTAGAAAAAGAACGAGAGAACCAATGCCGTAACCACTCGTCAGAGATTATCTTATGTGAAAGGTACCACATCGAGAGAGAGGGCAGGGTTGAAGATGAAGAGCTACAAGTTCTTGAAAGAAAGAATACCTGGGAGTTGCTTTGGTTGCTTTACTTAATTAAAGGGTAAGCGATCGATTTGAAAAAAGTAGGTATACTTGGTAAAGCGTAAAGCAGATGGCTCCTTGCAAGAAAAATAGCTTATTGGCTGCCCTGCCTCTAGTAAACTCCCAACTCGGAACCAATGTGCTAAGCTCTAGCAAAAACTACAACCTTAGTAGCATCTTCTTGGGGAGGATGCCTCGGCCCCAGCCCGGAGATCGGGACGGCCGTTGTCGCGCGGTGACTGAGAGATTGAGGGGGCGAAGTCAAGAGTTGAAAGGGAGTATGCGGTCCTATGGGACCAAATGAAATAAGTGAAATTAGGGGAACCTCTTGCCTAAGAAAAAATGAGCGGAGGCATTAGGTCACAAGTAGGGGACAAGGGGCACAAGAAGGCGGACATTCATCCACCAGGCTTTTCATAGTTCACGGCCCCAGTTGAGTAGGGTCGGGATAGGTAGGCAATCGAATCCAGTCTTCTCGGTTCAGTGCCTATTTCTATTATCTTCCAGCTGAACATGCAGTTTTTCCCTATCTATAGTAAGTACCCTCAAGCAATGCCCCAAAGAGAGGCTAGTCCAAGAATAGCATAGCCAAACAGTTCTTTAGCTAGAAAAGGGCCTCAACACAGTAGAGATAGAAAGAGATATATAGAAAGTGTGCCGCGAGAATCACCTTCGTTTACAAGGGCTTAGGATCCCTTACTTTTTAAGTTCTTAACTGCTTGTAAGCTGAACTTCTGCTTGTAACATCTTTTGCTAATAACCAATAGTTTGACCTAAAACTAAGTATAATGCTCTAAAAAGCCATACAGCGTCTTTTTGAAAAGTAGTTCTTCCCATTCTTTACCCAGGTGTAATAAAATTTATATAAGTAGAGCAATGATTGGCAGACTAGACTAAGGAAATAGGAACTTCGCCTCCCGCCCTTAAGAGTTCTTCTCTTTTGCTTTTGAAAGCGGGTGGGGTAAACAACTATTCTTTTCTCCAGTCAGACAAGAGCAGGTGCTGCCAGAAGACGAGGATCCACAGGTCAAGGAAGTGAAGGATGCTATCTCCTATCGTCAGGCTAGACGGGACGCAGTCCAAGAAGAGCTTCTGGATTTGAGGAGGTATGAGGTCTACAGTCCCAGCATCTCCGGTGCCTCAGCGCAGAAGGAACGAGAGTGGTGCACTCTCAGCAAGCAGGTGGAAGTTCTCAAAGATCTTCTTGAGGAAATCCGCCCGAAGAGACGTCCGGAGGTCAGATCCTTGATCTACAGCAGCAGCCAGAAGAGGCCACTCAGCTAAAGGACGACCGGTGGCAACACCGAGGTGACAGAGTCCTGTATAAGGCCGATTCTAGCCCACTGGAGCACAAAGAGAAAGGGCCCCGCCAACATTCAAAGAAACTCCGCCTAGACCGCTAACGAAAGGTAAGCTTTTCCCTCGGATCAGTCGTTTGAAAGCAAGCAGCAACTAAGGGAGGAATAGAGACAAAACTGTGTGTGTTAGACGTCTCTCCTTTAACCTCTAAGTCCTGCCAAGCCCGATTAGTGCCTCTTTACCGGATGTGAAACTTTTCTTTCTAGCTGGCATGCTACTAGTTCCTGCCCTAACAAGATCAGGTTCAACTGCGGGATCGGCTGTGAGTTCAAGTGAGGACAATTCCCTTAAGAAGTACCCCGCGGCTGATCTGTAACAAGGTATATGCTGCTTCTGCTCTTTCTACTTTAGGGACAGCTAACTCTCTTTCAGGTCTGATTGAAGGAAGCGGGACAGAGACAGGGAATTCCCTAGGATAAGGTGGTTCAGTCACTTTCCGGGCTCTCACCTCGGGCCGGGCATATACTTAGCGGAACTCAAAAGTGAAAACTCTCATGCTCTTTCTTGTCGTGGGAGGAATTGCTTTCTGACCTTAGTCTTTTTTTTATATTGATAAAGCTCATTAACTAACAGCTTAAGGGAATCCACTTGCTCTTAGCCCATACCTTTGAATGGCTGCAGGCTATTGCGGCGACGGATTCCTCAGCGACTTCACACAAAAAAAGAAGTCATTTCGTATATAGGGAACACTTCCTTCCATCTTCCGTAGGTCTCTTTCAAGAGAGGCTTAATTAGAAAAAAGACCAAGCTAATCGTAGATTTCCGCAACAGGGGCAGAGTCCTACTCCTCTAGAAAACGCCAGTTTTTCTCGTTGACCTTATTTTGGACCGGGTAAGACATAGTTTACTACTACCGCGGGTAGGGCCAAATAAATAAAAGACGTGGAAAATGAACTGAGATCGGACTTCATACGCCGAAAAAAACCATCAGTTCTTTCGGGGAGTTCTCTTTCTTGAACTGACTTTTCTAAGCTGTGAAGTGGCGAACCACAAGGATTTTCAGTCCCACGCTTCAAAAATCTTTGAAGTCCAGCTGAGCTACCTGAACCACTTTGAAAAAAGTCTCTTTTTGTTATGTAATTTGGCCTGCGGCTGCGGGGCTGTGCACTTCAGCCCCATCACATCAAGGTGACAGGATTCGAACCTACGTAGAAAAACTTCAACAGATTTACAGTCTGTTTGTTTTGACCACTCGGCCACTCTCCCCTTCCCGGGCGTACTTTCTTCTCTTATTCAATTTCTACTCAGCTTTCAAAGAAGCAAAAAGCCGATAAGAGTTCTTCATCATGTTCGAAAATTTCGAAACGAAAGAAGAGCTGAGAGTGATTGACCTCTCACTCGCGGGACACATTCGAATTCTATATGATCGATGATTCCAATGCACTTCGATTTCATTTTTTCGCTTTAAAGACCTGCTAGACCATCTGGTTTGTGTAGACGACACTCTTGATAGTCAAATTTTCGGACTAAACCAGGTCTATTTAGATCTCATTACTAATGGCACGGGCAGTACCTACTTTGTAGGTATGATGGATATTTACGGCCAAATCGGAGCTTTTTAGTTAAGCTTTTATAGGAGCGTGGAGATAATAATTTCGATTGGAAGTTCTTGTTTTTGGTGCACTTGGTTGAGTGTTTTACTTTTTAGAATGGTATGTATGGCCGTTACTTGGTTCTTGTCAGCTTGGGAATTGGTAGTACAGTCTGGTATGGAATAGTTTGTATCAATGGTCGCCTATTGCTACTAATAACCTAACAGATAGAATCCTCGTCGATATGAATGGAAGATGCCTCTGTAACTCTACAATGCTTGGGGCTTCAAAGCTTAGTGCGAATTCCTCTTGCCGGATCCCCAGTTCTCACGTATTTTCCCTTCTTTATCTTTTTGATCCCAGCGAATTATGCATTCGCCTTTGATAAAAGAAAAAATTAGACAAGACAAAGCAATGTGGAAATGAACTGCTTTGAATCTACTATTTCCCAGTAAGCAGTAGTGAATACTTGTCAACTCGTTTATTCAAGAATTTTTCCAGTTCTATTTCTTTTTTTGCACTCACTTCGAGAAAGAGAGCTGAAAACGCAATCACCGCTTCTGAACTTTTGAGCAGGGTTTCTCCGCCTTTTGCCTGCTTTGAAGAAGGGCCGAAGGGAGCGTACACCGAGTTAGATAGATCAAGTGAGCTAAGCCTTGGCTAAACCTTGGAAATCTTAATGCCATAATGCTTTTCAAATCCTCCTAGCCATTATCCTACTGCAATAATTCTTGCTAAGAAGAACGCCCATGTTGTGGCAATTCCACCCAGAAGGTAATGAGTTA
>CAOJCO010608775.1:0-11894 GCA_948330635.1 Euphorbia biselegans | reverse complement strand
ACCACTAGGCTTCGGCTATATCGGGCTGGACTTACCAATGCCTCCGTCGATTGGGCTTACACTACGAGCCTCCCTGTATTCTGAACTTTGTTGAATTAAATTTACACCCATAATAATTTAATTGCACATAAATAAAATACAGAATGTTTATTAATTAATTATTTCTTTATGCAATTCAATTAATTGATTATTCAATTAATTAATTACATTTGTAAACTTATTAATCAAATCAATTAATCTCACAATTAATTAGATCAAATATGGAAATTAAATCTATAGTTATTTAATTAATAATTTCATCTTGTCCAAAACTATCATATCCATGACTAGTAGTTCAATGTGCAAGATCCTGTGGAACTAACTTTATCTTGGCAGTAGGCCTGAGCCCACAGACTACTAGTGGGTTCTAGCAAACCATAGCAGCCCCCAATTAACACAGCTTGCGGTAAGACTACTTGCAGTATCTCTCAAAGAGAATCTGTCCCGGTAGCTGTTCTTGTATTATCCCTTGCCAACTGATATCTTTAGTGTATATAGTAAGGGACATGGCTTCCTCATCCCAACACTATTATCACTTTCTTGATCTAGAATGGATCGTTAAATCTAATGAGAGGCCAACTCATTTGGGTGAGGCCACACACTTGCAATCCCATTCTATCGAGTGGCCAATGATATCGTCTCAGTGGGTACTGAGTGGCAATCCATCGACTCATTATCAACATACATATGTTCACTAGCCTACTCAATCATACCCGTAGTTGAAATCCTGTTATAGACCCGTTAGGTGCATGTTAAAGTTTATGAGATACCATGCTATGTTATAATGATCTTAGGTCTGAGGATAAAAAAAGTCCTGCTCAAGAAACACTTATGACGATAAAACCATGTCGTGTTTCCTATATGGATTTATCCTGTTCTGTGTGGGGCTAACACGAACCTGCATTCTTAACATCCACAGTCAAGCAGTACAACTATACTCTTAACTCTCAGACTGTTAACAAATGCACAAGTTTATAGTTCTATTCATTCCCATGACCTAGAACAACCTGGGATATCTGTTTATGATATAAAATCAATGGATACTCCATATGTTATTATAGCACAAGGTATAAAACCTATGGATTAATGCCTATATTAATATGACATTATAATGTATATTTGATACAATGTAACAACATATGTAAAATGTACATAAGAATCAATGTCTAAGATCTAGGGCACACAATCAATCTTCCACTTGCACTTGGCTAAGTAGGCATAACCCTTAAGTCATACAGATCTCGTAACACCTTGGAGTTACTAACAATAAAAACCTTAATCTAGACATTAACAACATTATTCGTGTGTCAATCCTCCGCAATAACATTACCTCAATCTCAATTTCTCGAATTAGGCAAGACTTTCTCGAGTATGTGTTCAGATTATAAGTGTGACATGGAATCCTTAGCTTGTGCATTGATCCCTTTCATGCCATAGAATATCATTACCATGTCTAGGATGGAGGGGACCACTCCTAACTAAGTAATATATTCTCAATCCAAACAACTCCCTTTGCAGTATTACATACTGCTAAAATACTCAGTCTCTATAGTAGTTTCTGTTGTAATGAACTGCTAGTAGGATCTCTACCAAATGGTACTACCATTCAAGAGAAACATGTAATCAGACCGTAACTAACTTACATCCTCATTGGTTTCAAAACCAGCATCAGTACATCTAGTGACTACTATTAAGTTTTTGATTAATAAACACTAAGTAGTAATCTATAGTCCGATTAAGGCACCTTAGGTATACATTGACAGCACTCTAATGATCCATACCAGGATCCAACTGACAACTACTCATCATACTCAGTGTATTCTCGACATCAAGTCTCGTATATAATGCGAAGTACATGATGGAATTAATAACTATTTATTGTATCACCATCATCCTTTCCTTCTTCCTACTAGGTTTCAACCCATGGTTAAATCTATAAGGAACACTCCTTCACCTTGTCCATGTAGAAACGTTCGGAATCATTTATATGCTTCTTGAATATAACTATTTATTCAATAAATTACTATATAAATTAATTACAATAAATTAACACTGCACAGGGTGTATTTAATAAGAATAAATAAAATACAATTGATCTCGTAATTAGGGCCCAAAGGTACCATTAACAACATATGTATAATACCAATTGTACCTGTCATGCATAATCATACATAAACGATGCATAGTCATGGTAATATTAATCGCATATCTAGTTTTAGTTACGTCCAGCCGTTAAATGATGGTCGCCAGATATTGGTAACTACAACATAACCATTTGGGACCACTTAAATAAATTTAATGCTCCTGTAACATCCCAACCCGGGAGTTACAAGTTTCTTATATGTATATATTTAAGAATAAGTTCTATTCGAGAGATAAAGGATTGAAACTCAGAATTTGTATATGTTAAGTTGATTAGTGATAAAGAAAAATGAAATTTTCTCTTATAAGTTGAAGTGGAACATTAATTAAGGTAGAAATGAATGGATTTAAAGATCATTAAAAGATGGAAGTGAGGTTTGTGTAGATTGAAAAGGTTTAAGTGTGAATTTTAGTTGGATTGATAACACATGTCAGTTAATGTAAGTAAAACTTTGATGTTGAATCTATAATTGAAGGAATTGGAGTTTTGTTTTATGAAATTTTGTAGATGTTTGAGGTGTTAGAAGTGAGTTATTAAGATATGCTCAAGATGGGAGTGAGAATTAGGTTTGAGCCAGAAGGTTAGTTTGGAGGTGTTGGTCGGACCACGGTGAAGTTGATGGAGTTTTCTTCTTCTTGTTTATGGTTTAATTTTAAATTGTATTTGTATCAAATACTTTTTTATAAAAGGAAAAAAAAGTTTTAATTATGATTTGAAATTATTAATTGTTTTTACTGTTCTGAATTTTTAATTCTTTCCTTTTCCTTTGTGAGGCACTACCTCAAGAAAAGTGGGTCATTGAGGTGGGGTCTCACACGTGACACCCGGTCTCTGAAGGTATTCGGGGGTGGGGTGCTACAAGTTGGTATCACTACCTCAAGAAAAGTGGGTCATTGAGGTAGGGTCTCACACGTGACACCCGGTCTCTGAGGGTATTCGGGGGCAGGGTGCTACCAGTTGGTATCAGAGCTCTAGGTTCTAAAAGTTTCTAGGGTAAATTTTATTAACTCTCAGATTTTAAAAGTGAGTTTTGATAGTTTTGTAAAACAAGTTTGAAGTGGAATTTTTTTTTCTTGACTCTAGTTTTAGAATCGATAACGTGGCTGACCACCTCCTAGTTGTTTGTGGGACGGGTTTGAAAGATAAGTAAGGTTGTGGCGTGGAAATTTACTAGAAGTGGAAGATTGTTCCACAGGGAGATAGTAAGGTTAAAGGTTGTTAACTTGAGAAAGCACATGCAGTTTTTGAAAGAAAATGTTGTTTATGTGTATTTATGTGAATTTTTATATATGTTTTGGTTTTGGAAAGATAATAAAGGATGTATATTTAAATTTTCTTATATGTTTTAAAACTTGGAGATGTGAGCTTGGAATCAAGTGTTGGTAGTCGATATGGTTATGCATCATAAGGTCCCATGTGTCAAATTAATGAGTCACATTGTATCAATCGAGTCATTGCATTGTTGGGTGGTATGCATGAGTCGAGTTACACGTGATACAAGCGTTATAAGTTCCAAGAATATTTTAATATATATATGCATATATAAATATATTATTATTTGTGAAAGGATTTTCAAAGATATTTTGAAATAGTTTTTGAATTATGAGAAGATGATTTTGAGATACAAGATTGTGGAGGTTGAAGGAACCTGGTGTTTTAGGAAGTTTTGATATGTAAGTTAAATTTCTAGATTCTGATGTTTTTGAAAAAGTTGTTTATATACTCTATTTTTATTGATTAGTAAATCTTAAAAGTTTTGATGCATTATTGAAGGAAAGAAATATGTTTTAAGTTTGAATAAAAGGCATGTGTAATCTCAAGCTAGGATTAAACGGTGATGAGTATAGGTAAAGTTCTAAGTAGAATATAAGATATGTGGTTTTAAGATTTATAGTTCGTGAATGATAATCTTAATTTTGAGTTTAATTTATTATGGAATATTGGGAGTTCCTTTGGTATAAATTTCGAGTAAAGATGCTGAAATGATTAACTTTGGAGTACGATGTTTCATTTTAAATGAAATTAATGGAATTAAGGAATTTCTATTTTAGAATTATAAAAATGTGATTAGTAAAAATAAAGAGATGCTAAGTAAGGTAATGTTTGACTGGTTCATTAATAAAGATAAGAAAGTTTGAAATTTTGAGGATGAAATTTCTTAAGGGAGGTAGACTGTAACATTCTGACCCGGGAGTTACAAGTTTCTTATACATATATATTTAAGAATAGGTTCTATTTGAGAGATAGAGGATTGAAACTCAGAATTTGTATATGTTAAGTTGATTAGTGGTAAAGAAAAATGAATTTTTCTCTTATAAGAGGAAGTGGAACATTAAGTCAGGTAGAGATGAGTGGATTTAAAGATCATTAAAAGATGGAAGTGAGGTTTTTGTAGATTGAAAAGGTTTAAATGTGAATTTTGGTTGAATTGATAACACATGTAAATTGATGTAAGTAAAACTTTTATGTTGAATCTATAATTGAAGGAATTGGAGTGTTGTTTTATGAAATTTTACGGATGTTTGAGGTGTTAGAAGTGAGTTATTATGATACGCTCAAGATGGGAGTGAGAATTATGGAGTTTTGAAGTGTTTTGGGGTTGTTAGAGGACAACACGAGTACGTGTTGGTAAAAAATGTAAAGAATAGTGTGGACAGGGGTATAACACGAATTCGTGATGACTACATGAGTTTGTGTAGTTTGAAGAATTCATGTAGTGGTGTTGAACGGAGCTACACGAGTTCTGCAGTGCAACACGGGGTCGTGTAGTTTGCAGAACTCGTGTAGCTGTGTTTTGAGGGACTACACGAGTTTGTGTTTGCTACATGAAGTCGTGTAGCACTCACAAACTTGTATACCTATGCTTTAGTGGGACAGAAAGACTACACAACTTCATGTAGTCTACACGAAGTTGTGTAGTCCCGTTTTTCAGGAGAAAAGTCTAGAATCGTGTGGAAAATGTTGGGTTTTTTATGGTTTTCTTAAATTCTAAGGATATTAAGGTAATTCTAACCCTAGATTTTTGCATTTTGTTGAATTTAAAAGATGGAAATAAGGGAATTCATGGGAAAGAATCCTGTTCTTCTCCTTCTTCTCTTCTCTTCCCATTTTCTACCTCCTCTAGCATCTGGCCCGTTGTTTCCTCCATAACATGATTTTTAACTGTTTGATTATCACGAAATTTGTACTGGAGCTCCCTAACTTCTGAATCTTGGCTGTGAACGGTGGAGATCGGGTTTGGATATCAGGAGCTGTGGTTTTTGCAATCGAACAATAGAGGGAAAATATGGCTCCTTGGATGATTTTTTATTCTTCTTGAATAGTAAGTGAATTATCAACTACCCTTTTATGTTTTGAGTATTAAATAAGTATAATTATGAGTTTGAATTGTTAGTTTTCTTAATAAATTGATGCTCTAAGTTATTTTTTGATTTTTAATCAATTGGTTGAAATTCACGAAATAGAAACTAGCTTCTTGATTTGAAGTTGTTGATGAAATTAGTTTTGTTATTCCTTGAATCTTATCTATGTTTGGATTTAATTGATTTGCTTATAAAATTTTGAGGGTTGAAGTTATGAGGATTTTTGTAATTGCAATTGAGTTTTTGTGACATTGGAATTGTAACATCCTGAGCCTAAAAACTCTATTTTTTATGTGTTTCCATATGGTTTTGAGCTAGTAGATTAGAATTATGAAAGTTAAGTAGATAATTTGAAATATGGTGGAGTTTGAGAGAGTTTAGGTACAACACGACTTGGGTTGGGTAACACGAAGTCGTATTGATGTTTGTTCATGAAAATACACACGAACAGGTGTTTAACATGACGTGGAGTTGATAAGGCCATATTTGACCTTATATTCTAGGCATTATTCATGGTTTAAAGCGGGCAATTTGACTTAGTGCTTGTATTTTAATGTTTATTTCATCCATTTTTGGTTTTTCTTGCATTTTGATCATTTATGCTTATTTTGGTTATTTTTTGGTTTATTTGCATGTTTTCGTTTTTCTTTGGTCCGAGGTCGTCAAGACTAAGGATTTGTATATCTTGACATGTTTGTTGAGTTGGAGTATGTAGGTTAAGAGATCCGAGACGATTATGAGTTGAGGTATATGAAGGAAGTCCAATTAGCGCTTAAATGTTCATCCATTAACTTGGGAGCCGATTTTGAGGCACTTCAAGGCCGAATTTGGAGATGCTTATTACACACAAAAGTGTAAGATAATTCTTTTATCTTTCAACGGATCTTACATCACCAGATTTGAACAGTGTATGAGAAAGTTATGGGCAGAACAAGTCACATGACCTCGTGTGGAGGAGCCAAACTCGTGTAAGATCAGACCATGACATCCAGGGGCATAAAATGACTTAGAAGAAGAACACGACCTCATGTAGTGCATCAAAGTTGTTTAATTGGGAAAAAATCCATCTAGGGGAAGAACACGACTTCGTGTGGGGATCAATACGACCTCGTGTGTCCACTAGTGCTTCAAGAGAAGACCTTCTACGCATAACAGATTTCATGTCTAATTTTGTGGACGATGGAGTCAGAATTTGAGGTTCCCTATTAGAGACAAAGTTTTAGATCTTTCTTTCAAATTTCCAACGCATATTAAATCATCCCATTTGGACATCAGATGAATAAGTTATGGCTAATTCAATCAAACATGTGCAGCCTGTCACCGAAGGAAAAGCAGAAGAGATCAACACGAGTTTGAAGCATTACACAAGGTCGTGTAAAATGGGAAACTAGTGTAAGGTTGCAGTATTTCACTTAAAAACTGATTATTTTTAGGTTTTTGTTTCCGGTTTAGGCTGAAAAATAAATAGAACATTGAGTTTAGGGTTTTTCTTCATCCAGATACTGTATGATTCTCTCTTCCCCTTCCTCGAACTAGGGTTTAGCTTGGAGAACTCAATTTCTACAACTTGACTATTGTTTTGGGAGAATTTTCTCCACCAATCTGTATCCGACAGCCGGAGTTCGGTTAGCGGTATTGTAAGGGTAGTTCTAAACTCTTCCTTTTACTGTTAACTAGTTGTGAACCGCAATTAAGATATTGACTTGTGTTTCATTGTTATTCTTCTCATCTCTCTTCAATAATATTTTCAATTGTTTCATGGATGTTTATTGCTTTTGTGATTAATTTCGTTTTACATACTTCGTTAGGTTTAATCTAATAGGCTTTATGTAAGTCTGTTCTTATCGGGATTGATAACCCATAAATCTTAGGGAATTGACACATCCACGATGTTATAGACCCTTAGTTTCTGAACCCGGAACTAGTCCTACCACTTACAAATGGAGAAATAGGCTAGGCACTAATAAACCTAGTTTACGTATTCGATATCCTTTTGTATCCATAGCATTCGTAATTTTATCTATATTTATTATTGATTTGAGCTCCATCCCATCTCATTCCAAGGGAATTACCAGTTCTGGATCACTTAGGTTAAATTTATTTAGGTTTAACATAGTTTTAGTTTAATTTATCTCAAATTTTATTTCTGCTCAAACAGCTAGGACACCGAGTAGATCGGTGATTGGGGTATAAATCCCATGGATTGATACCTGGTCTTACCAGAATTATTACTTAACATCGACGGGGTACACTGCCCCTAAAAGACCTGCTTTCAAGTGTTATACTTAAGCGCCGTCAGGAGTACATAACACGACTTTGACACGAGACTCGTGTTAACAAGAAGAACTCGTGTTAGATAACCAGACAACTTACGTGACTTGGAGCATGCAACATGAGACTCGTGTTGAACTCGTGTGGATTGTGGCTTGACATTTTTGACCAAATTTCTCTAGAATTTTTTAGGAATATTAAGATAATTATTCATTAAATAAATAAATAATTAGAATTAAGAATAAAAAGATGACTATCAAAAACACGTTTTCTTCTTCTTCCTCCACCACCTAAACTCTTGCAAACATCTTTAATTTCTTTTACCCCTTCAGTCAAATCCTCACCCACTTTGAGTTATCATCAACTTTCTCTTACTTTTAAAGCATAGACGCTCTTTAGACATCAAGTAGGGATTGTTTGGAAAGTATGGGGGCATGTTTGATGTAGGAAGGACTTAGTACTACTTTGGGTTGGTCTTTAGCTCACTTCAAGTGGTAAGTGTATATCAATTACTTTTGAATGAATTGTGGGGATTAGGATTTAAGCTTTTGAGCAAACCCTTGAATGATTTGATACTATAATTTTAAAAGTAGGATGTTCTTGATACTTTATCATGATTTCGTCTTACTATAGAAGTTTTTACTCAATCTTGAGATTTACTTTATAAAATTGATACTTAGTATCTTAAAGTAGAGAATTGAAGTTTAGATTGCCGGTTTGGATAATCGACTTTTTATTATGTTAAGGTATTATGAACTTTTATGGATTTTTGAGGTCTTAGATATTGTGGAATATTGAAATTTTGGAATTTTATGATTTGAATTACTTATATCATGGAGTTAAAGTGTTTGGTTTATGAAGAGTGAATGCATTCTTTATGAACACAAAAGCTATACTCCATCTAGAGAGTCTAGATTGGATGAATTCTTAAGAAGACCTATCTAGTTGAGATATAGGCATGTGTATACACATTTAAAGTCCTATCATTGCGTGGCTATGAAGTGTGAGTAAGTCCGTCCATTGATAGGCGGTAATCTAGGGATATCCTGATTATTCATTATGTTTTGATTGAGTATCGGGGGACCAACTCTAGTATGGATGAAAGATGTTTTTCTTTATCTGAAAATTAATATATTTGTAAAAGTTTTAATTATGTTTTATCTATATGTTGCTATTGATATACACTTGCTGAGACTCTGTGTCTCACGTTTTCAATGTTTCAAAATGTTTTAGGTGATAAAGCTATAGAGAAGCAAATAGAAAAGAAACCAGAAGAGTAGACAAGAAGGTGCGAGTCAAGGCCACTGCAGAAGACAATCTTAGGTCATCCATCTATATGTATACTAGTTTACAGCATGCATTGGATGACATTTTGGTTGTGTTATACAATGTGCGTAATGTTTGAATGAGGATTGATATTACCTCAGCAATGTAAACTTGTTCTTTTGGTTGTTTGCAAATGTAAGTGAACATAGAAGTGTATGTTATTTTGTTTATGAGCAGGGTTATTTTTCCTTCAATAGATTTTGCTTTGGTAAAATAACTACCGGGCCAGAAGCTTTCTGTCTATCCAACCCCTAGTAAGGTAGTTCATCGGGGTGTGGATGTGACAGATGTGTATCAGAGCTTTTGGTTCTAGAGTGTCCTAGGATATATATTTATGTGTGAGTGTGATGTGGTGATGTGTACATAACATTCATGCATACATGACATTCATACATAGCATAGTGTTGTCAGGGTTTTAATGATTTATTACTCATATAGATAGACCAAAGACGACTGCGTGGCCGACCTCCTCTTCTTAGAGGTAGAGGTAGAGGAATAGGAAGGGATATAGGATATGATATTGATCTAGAAGAGGTTGGCATCGAGGAGAGTATATCCTCTGATGCTAGTCATGTACCTATTAACCAACCAGAAGGTCAGCCAGCACTTGAATTTCAACCCCTGAATCTGCCAGATGTCAATCCACCTGTGGTTCCAGTTATGTAGCTTCAACCTCTGGTGTTGTTAGAGGCCTTTTTGGCTATCTTGAAGCATAGAGGAATCAGAGAAGACCTAGTGCGTTGATTGAGGATGCAAAGAGTTGTGGTGCCTTTGACTTTCATGGCACTATTGAGTCAGAGGAAGTAGACAAATGGTTAAAGGCGATAGAGAAGGCCTTCGTAACTATAAAAACTAGGGAAGAAGATAAGGTGAAGATAGTCAGTGGACTACTACATGGACCAGCCGATGCTTAGTTAGCTCAGATCTGGGTTCTTCATCCGGAAGGATTATCGTAGGAAGTATTTAAAAGAGAGTTTAGTAAAGAGTAGTTGATTGAAGATTTTCAAAAGGCAAAAAGAAATGAATTTTTCAATCTAAAGCAGGGATCTATGTCAATAAAGGAATATGTAGATAAGTTTGATGATTTATACAGGTATGTTGTTCAGTGGTTTCCAACTGAAGAAGTGAAGTGTGAACGTTTCAAGGATGGGCTGAATATGTTCTATCAGAATGAATTAAGCCTTTATGAAGGCACATATTAGAGAGGATGGTAGAAAAACCTTTTTAAAAAGAGAGATTGAAGAATAAGATGGATTCAGAACGCGGTCTAAACCCAGGAAAAGATACTGGAAAAGGGAAGTTAGTCAGAAGTGGGTTGCCTCAGTTCTCCAGAAGAGGTTCAGTTGGACGCTCAGTTTCCAAGGCTCCTGTCACTTCTAGTTAGGGTTTTTCTAAGGTTTCTATGGAGAGTGTTGGTAATACACCCAGATGCGGTAAATACAGAAGATTTCATCCGGGAGAGTGTAGGAAGAGGCAGTTAGAGTGTTTTAAATATGGAGGGTTCGGTCATTTGAGAAAAGAATTTCCTTCAGGAAGAGAAATAGAGCAAAGAAGAAGAGTGACTTGTTATGAATGTGGAGAGGAAGGCCATCTGCATCCTGATTGTCCGAAGTTAAAGTTCCAAGAGAAAGTTAGATTTCTCAAGTACCTAGGGGAGACAAGGAAGGAGGCCAAGGAAGAGGAGCAGGTCGTGGAATCAACAATCTATCGGGAAGAGGAGAACTGTAGAATACCCCAGCTCAGCGAGCTGCTATTCCACCTTGAGTTTATGCAATGACAAAACAGGAAGCTGTTTCATAAAATGAAGTTATCACGGGTACTATTTCCTTACTTGATAAAGATGCATATGTGTTGATAGATCTAGGTGCTACTCATTCTTTTATGTCACCCACATTCATAACTGGCACTAAACTACAACCAGAAACTATGCATGAGTTATTAAGTATGCATATGCCTATGGGAGAACTAGTGGAGTGTAAGAGTATATATCAGAAATGTAGGGTTATATTTGGGGAATATAAGTTGACTATTGATCTTATTCCATTGGGAATTTGCACTTTCGATGCCATTATAGGCATGGATTTCTTGTCAAAATATAAAGCCATGGTGGATTGTGAGAAAAAGAGAGTGAAATTTAGAATTGATAATAAGGAGGAATATGTTTTCACGGTGAAAGAAATGCACAAGAGTGCATAATCTCCCTAATTAAAGCTTTAAAAATGCTCAAGAGAGGTTGTGAAGCTTATTTAGCTTATGTTATTGATCGTGAAAAGAAGCCAACCAGTATTGATCTCGTGCTAGTGGTAAACGAGTTCCTTGATGTATTTCTAAATGAATTACCAGGTCTGCCACTAGAAAGAGAGGTTGAGATACCTCTTGAATTGCAACCTGGAACAGCTCTGATATCTTTAGCACCCTATAGAATGGCTCTGGTAGAAATGAAAGAATTGAAGGCTTAGTTGCAAGAGTTATTAGATAAAGGCTATATTCGGCCAAGTGTTTCATGATGAGGTCAGAATTGACATCATATTTTCACTATTTTTCGAGATGTTCAGTGATATTTTTGCTCTATTTTCCTGGCTGGTCTGTGTGTTTTAGTTTTTTTCCTGTGTTTTGTCCTTTTTATGTTTTATGTTGTTTTTTCTGTGTTTTATCTGTCTTTCTATCTGTTTTCTGTGTTTGTTTTATTCTTATATTTCTGTGATGTATTCACGGGTATATTTATTGTGCTCGTGAATAGGACTTAGGTCGGG
>CAOJCO010585761.1:0-64242 GCA_948330635.1 Euphorbia biselegans | reverse complement strand
TTGATACTTGATAGTAGGGATTAATATGCTTTATAGACTTTATCTTTTTTCTCAGTTAAACCGGAAACAATAGAGATCACTCCATCTTTGAAGGTAGCTGTTGTTTGTCCTTGGTTTGCTTAAGCAGTATTAGGAGTTGTATTCGAGTCAGTTCTATACTATACTATACTTTGATAGGCTCTGCCGGGAAAGGAATCGATAGGCTCAATCTCTTCTTTCTGTGGTCAAAACCAAGTGAACCGGGCGTATAACGGACAAGAACAAATCTGAGCAGTGCGACTTCTACTTCTATACATGATTGATGTTGCAGTTTGACCTAAGCTAAAAAGTAGCTAGTAGCTAAAAGTAGACATCTTTGATCCGTATAGCTCACTTGCTATTTCAATAACCGAAGGTGAAGCCCTCAAGGAGGTGGTCTGGTAGGCTATCTAGAGAGATCCTATTAGCCTTGCCTTGATTCAATGTCTGTTTGGGATTTGATTGAAAAACCTAGCTCAGTGCTGACTCGCTCGTACTAGAGTCCCCCTGCCTACCTACCCGCAAAAGGGAAGACTCTCTTTTTGATGTGGGAATACACCCGTCTCCGGAGAGAACCAGGGGAAAGGCTTTCAAAAGGAAGTACCCGCGCGTGCCACACGCAATGCTTTCTTTCCTTCCCGGGAGCAGACAAGATTCTTAGAACAAAGAGAGACTAAAGGGTGGTTTCACCGACCCACAGATCTGATTGGACGGGCTTTTCGTCCTATCGAAAAAGTCATCTGCAACTAATGATTCCACAAACCTTAGAAAGCAGCGTTGGGAGCATTCCTTTTCTCCTGGATTTCCTTAGGCTTTAGGCCAGCATCGGATTCAATTCTTTCTTTTCCTTCCTTCCCATCCCGGCTAGGACTAGGACAAATCACTGATTCGTTCTTCGGTTTAGGGACACTCCCTTCTTGATTTGATTCGCGCTGAGCAGCACAAGCCACGGATTCATTTCTCTACTTCATTCGTTGACCAACCCTCTCGTTCTAAGTGGGGAAAAGGAAATAAATAACTGCCGACCCAGATCTCATCTTTGACAGGCATTTCGGCCTAACAATGATTGCCACAAGAAACGAGACTTTTGCTATTCTGCGGACATCACCATCTTTCTTTGTAACCTTCCTATCTATGGTACTTCCCCGGAGAACACCCTTTCTCCTTGAGCAGTCTGTTGGCTTCGATGTGCCAGGGGCATGGCATCTGTTCTATCGAAATGTGACAAAGGCTCCGTCTCTTGCCATCCGTAGCGGATCCCAAGAGACTCTGAAACGAGGCTTTTCACTTCACCTATTTCATACTGGTCAACTATACTTTCGATGTCGTGGAAGACTCCTCTTTAGAATCATAGGGTACCACACCCTTCTAGGGGCCAGCAACGAATTTAATTCTTTCTTGTTACGCTGCGAAAGCCCGTGAGTAAGACCAAGACTTCGGATTTGGGCTTCGTTCGAGCAAGCCACACATTCTTTCTAACATGTCATTCGTCGAGCAAGGGTGATCCTTTGACATTATGATTTTTTCTTTTCTCCCAGAAGACTTAAATCAGAGATCTCCACTCCTATAATATAAGGGTATGGATTCGCCGACAAATCGATATCGCATCATCAATTGAAACATCCGCGGACACGAGCCACCCACTTCTATTGGATTGGAATAGAGGGGGCCTTTCCAAGGGTCATTGGTTCAAAGTCGAGTTCATCCGCTGACTAAACGAAGTGAGCAGCGGAGTCACTTCTCTATTCTATGACATTCGATTCCTTACTCCCTCGGAAGCATCTTCAGCTGCTTTGGCTTAGGACCGGAGGTCATTCCCTCTTTCCAATGCAATGCCTTGATTCGCCCTGCTCTAAGCAATAGAAGGAAGGGGGGCTTCCCACGGAGTTAGCCCAGGAGCTTTAGCCCTTTTCTCTTTCTTTTTCTTTGATTGATATAGATTTTTCGTGAGATCTAGCATTGGATACAGTTTGACGATCTTGGGCTATCGTTCAAAAAGAAGTCATCATTTCACTTTCAGTTCAGTATGGATTTACATCTCGAAAGATTCTATTTCAATAGAATAAGAGGATTCCTATATCTCTATAATGAAGCTATAAGGACTCACTCTGAACGGAAAGCAGATGAAGATATAGGACCCGAGGAATGGGGCAAGTGGACAAGAATCGCTCTTTTAGCTGCCATTCCAGTTGATTCATAGGGCTTGGCCCGGCAAGTCAGACGCAAATTCAATAGAATGAAAGGATTCCGCTTCTCTATCGCAGGGAGATTGAAGACTTTTTAATGAGTTCTCCATTCCTTGGCTCTAGCTTCCCCCTCTTCTCATAAGGCAGACAAAACGAAGTAGCGTACAGCTGACTGACCTGGCTCAGCCTAACAAGAAGGCATTTGCCCACCCATACTCCTCTTGTCGGAGTCGGAAAGCCACACGGGTGGCCATGGAAGACATATCATCAGTCAGATGAAGTGCCCAGTGTTTGATAACAGGAAGGAGGTAAATCCGGCCTATCTTGACAAAAAGAAGAAGTCAGAAAATCACGTACGGTAATGCTAAGCTTCACACACAAGTCCCAGGGACAACTCTTCTATTCTAATCTAATAGGCTCTCTTTGGGGCTGCTTACACGGAAGAATGCTCAGCCTGTCTTGGTATGAGCTAATCTGTCAATCTAGCATCTCCGATCCGACGATATAGATAGATGGGTCGGGAAAACATGTACCAGTCTTTGCTTTGCTCAGGGAAGTCCCTCTGTTTTCTTAGACGCGAATGTCAGCTAAGCAGGGCGGGGATGCCCCCGGAGCAAATCTCATCAAAAAGGGGGAGCTCTAGCCAACCTGTCTTTACCGGACGATGGGTGACAAGAAAAAGGGAAGTGTAGCGACAGGTAGGCGCTAGTCGGAAAGGAAGCCCTGGCTCGGAGATTTTCTCTTTCAACAAGGGCAGCGGTCAAGCACCGAAAGTTGCATTTCGAACGAATTCTTTCGATATTGACGTGAGATCTCTTGAAATCCCGGGGGAAGAAGGGTAGTAGCAAGTTTAGTCAAGAGACTTTCTGTCTATGATGTGGGGAACGCTTTGGCTAGCAAGAAATCTCCTATCTAACGGGGTGAGCTAGTTGGACCGATCTTACCCTTTTTGAGCTAGCTGGAACCTACCTTACGTTTTGGGCCAGCGGGGAAAATCCTATCTGACTTTTTGAGCTAGTGATCAAAGCCTACCTACTATCTCTCATTGGGGGTGGAAGACAACGTCGTACTTCATTCTATCTACTCCGCATACAATGAATCGACCTATGTTTTCCGACGTTCCAGTCGAAAGTGAACTGTCCCTTGGTTCTTTTTTAGCCAAGGTTTGCCTTCAAAACGAGGGGTGGTCTCGACGGGGCACAACAACAACCAAAAGCCCCTCCCACCTCTACAGCTCGGGACATGCCGCGGGCTATACAATGTAGGTCCGCCTAATAGCCAATAAACTTAGATCTCTTTTGCGGGTGGTCAAACTAACCGAGCTTAAGAACTGTATAAAATAAATAAGTAGGGGATATCCGATGTTTTGGAGTGGAGACTAGGACGTATGCTGTTGATGGGCTCAAAGTCAATCCAAAAGCTAACAGCTGAGGAAGCTTACGACACATTCATTCAATAGTACAGCAGCGACTCCTGCAAGCGGAATCGATCTTCCTAACCGCAAATGAAGAGGTAAGCAGGCCCTATCGATCGGGTTGTTGCTGTTGTCCGTTCGGCCTCGGCTGCTAGGCGATCAATAGCGAAAGATAGGAGAAAGGTTCGATTCTAAGCCAAGTCTTGATAGGCTGTATCGCAAGTTGAATATGCTGGTCCCCCCATTAGCTATAGAGAACTGGCGATCAAACAATGAAGAATCAGCCGGAACAGTGTGACCAGTCATCGCCCTAATCTAATAAGTGGGGCAACAATGGATGGAGTTTGCCGGTCTTTCGGTAATCGGATGCGGTAATCTTAGAAAAAAGAAGAAACTGCTGCTCCACCCGAAACCGCCAATGACGATTTATTATATGACGCGGAGGGGGAACCATAAAGAGAGGCCATTAGAGACTAATCCAATAGATTTCGGGCTATCAACCCACGAGAATTAGGAGAGGATTAGGAAAAGTCTCGTTGGAGCTACAGTCCGTTTATAGCTACGTCTCTTTCCGGTGTTGTGAGACCATCTGTTTCAGTCAGAGCGAAGACTGCGGGAATCAGAGACAGTCAGGTACGAATCAGTAGACAAAGACAATGCATCAAGTGAGTTAGCCAGCCGGCAGCTCCCTAGAGCAAATGACCTATTCTAATCAAAAGGTAGGCTGCCCCTTTCTAAAATGACGGAAATCCAAGTGAGTAGGGCAGCTGATGCTGAGAAGTGAGGAACAGCGAACTATCTGCATTGACTTTGAAGAGATAGGTGCCCCAGAGGGGATTGAAGACAGAGGACTAGGCTGTCAGTCCTTTCATCTCAGTAGCCCTATCTTGGCTTTGAATCCCACGCAAGATCTGGGGAACTGAGCCTACCCCAATCCATTGGATTCAAATTCTCGACCCAATGGTCTATTAATCAACCCACTTTGAATTGAATACCCAGATAGTAAACAAGGGACTTACTTGAATCTCCATTCCACAGCATATACATTCCCTAGATAGATTAGTTGACCAGCATTTGTTGATGAATCCTGATCGGCTCACTTTACCTCTAGGCTTAGTCTAGATAGAAAAAGGTCTGAGCCTGCTTGCTTCCTTATTCATTAATGATCTTGCTTTACCCCTCTTTCAGAATGTCCCGAGAGGGTTTCCCCAGCCTGATTCTATCTCTGGAAATGAGGGTGCCCTCGATTGTTATCATCGAATAAGGACGAAATCCATGGATGATAAGGTTATAGACTCCGTTGGCTTTCGCAAGGAAGCATCTCGAAAGTTCCGAAATCTAGCCCGGCATATCACCCCCGAGACAAAATGAATGTAACTAATCTTCTCGCTTTTCGATGTAAGGAATATGAATTCCATTGAACAGCGGATGAAGTAACCTATCTTCTTACTCTCCCAAGGAAGGACACACCTAGTAGAAAAAATTCATACAATAAATAGAAAATATTGATTATATAAGTCACTCTTATTTATTGTATAGTCTTGTCTGTAAAAGGGAGTTATTCTTTATTTCTTGAAACCGCTTTCCTGCTGGTTTTTCCTACTGGTTTTACCGCTTTCCTACTGGTTCGCTTTGAATGAACCTTTACAGCACAGCTAGCGTTGGAGAGCTTGAAAGCGGCTTGGCTGGCACTCATACTCACCTTGGCAGGCACTCATACTCACCTTGGCTGGCACTCATACTCACACGGATTGGACTTCAACCGTGCTACTAGGCCTAAATTTCCTTCGGGTCTACTAAGACTATCTCTTTCATAGACTCTTCCTTCTCCCCCTCGAGTCAGGAGCTAGCTTTCAATCTCCCACTCCTACTGCTACTACTCAAGATACAATCTTGCTTGGAAAAAAGCCGTTACCGAAGAAACTTCATCTTATCCATTCTCACTGACCCATACAATCTCTGTGGAGTCTCCCATCTTTCTCATGCGGACCCAATGTCTCCCACTGAAACTAGTACCTTATCCTTGACAGAAGAAAAAGAAAAGAAAAAGCAGGAGATGGAAGTCAAAGGAAGGCAAAGCAGAAGCCGAAGGAAGAAAGGAAGGCAAAGCAGAAGCCGAAGGAAAAAGGAAGCTAGCAAGTCGAGTATAAGCAATTGATGAATCTCTTACACTAGCCGATGGAGAAGGAGTCGGAGATGACTGAAAGAGGATATCAGCGCTTTGATATCCACTGCCCGATTACTTGGCTTTGGATAGGACGTACGAGTGGTAAGCTTGACGCATTCGCTAACCGGAATATGAAAAGAAATAGAATAAATAGAGCCATGCGCCTTTACGTACAGCGGAGCTCACAAGCCTAATTCAGCCACTGAGCATTAATTTTTCTTAACGAAAAAACTAGACAGAAAAAGAACTATCCTCTTCTAAAAGACCTCACAGCACATGGGAAAAAGACAGCTCTTACACTCGAAGACCAATTCATACCTTTTCCTATTAGTTCTATGGAAAAATTCTGTATGTAATAGAATAGCACAGGGCACAAAGGCGAGAATTACAAGAAAAAACTAGCCTTTCGACTACTGGTAGAAAAAAAAGTAAAGTATAGGGCTTAGTCTCACGTAAGCTTAGTAAGACTACTCCTACTAAGACCAACTAATCCACTGCTACTGCTACTAGCACTAAGACTACAAAGAAAAAAGAAGTCTATTTTGAACTAGAGGAAATAGAGACTACACTTAGTGTAAGAGTCAAGCAGGAAAGTAAGAAAGACATAAAGGGAGGGAATCCACTTTTTCTTTCATAGGATCGGGTGGACAGGAGAAACGATTTTAGCTTCTAGAGCAAGAAAATCCGGGCCCAGTACGAGCGGACAAGATATCAGTATCTTTGCTTTCATATTCAGGAGTATAATAAGTCAATTTATAATCTTTAACACCAGCCTTGAATCCAACACTGGTAAACAGGAGTTAACGGCAGGCGCAATAGAAAGGCAGTTGGAGACAGGCGATAGGCTTAGATCAGATGCAAGCAAGCTCAGTCTCAATATGCGCATTAGAGAAGGGGGGTTGGCGCTTCGGTCAAGAGGCTAGCTAGCGTCCCACCTTCCTGTCTTGACTGGTAGGCACAATCGCTTGAGTCTAGTTCTTGAGCGAAGGAATCGCTTTCAATGAAAATTTTTCTTTAGCAATCAGCCATCAGCCCTCTTCAAGCTTTCGAATATAGATAGGAGATCCACTTCAAGTTCAAGGCTGGCAGCAAGCGTAAGTGCAATCGCAATCCCTATGAATATCATTAATCAATATCTCTATCTCTCTGGCCCACTAGCACTCTGTTATGGCGCAATCACTGACTGAGGTTCTGGAGTTCTAGCGGGGGTAGCATTCCGGTCTTAAGCAAAGCCGTCCTGCCCGGCCATATGTCCTGTTTAGTCAGTTGCGGTAAGCATGAAAGAAAAGAAAACTTCTACGACTTAGCCTTAGGCAAAAGTGGACGGTCTTGATGAAGCCGATTGGGAATTAGGATTCCTGTTAGACCTTTATCACCATTCACTCAATACAACAAAGCCGCCCAAAATATCTATATATAGGAGTCTTAGCCTCGGCTCTATCATATCCGATCCATGAAATAACTACTGTGCCCAAAGCCCAAACCTTTTTCAGAGGTAGTGTCAGAGCCCAATGCCTGGTTCACTCAATTTTGTTCAGGAGCTCCAGACCCCTCGTACGATTGCCCTGACTAAGAGAGGCTGCTTCCTCTATTGTTTCGGATTCGATCCTATCTTTTGTGCCTTAAACCGAGTGTCAGTTCTGGGTAAGGATTCGTTCCTACATCTCCTCAAGGCGACAGACCATATTCAGTAAGAGGATGGGATTACTGGAACCTTCCATTCAAGTCAAGGTAAGGCAGTTTATTCTTTACCTAATAAGAACCAATGTAAAAAGAATGTAAGATTCTCCGCACAGATCAAAAGACCCTGCCGAAGCTTTCAAAGAAAGATTTTCTGCTGGGTTAGAATCTTCTTTCACAATCGCTTTCAATGTGTCAAAGTCCTCTCGTCTACCGATCTGGGGCCCTATGTTTACCGATCTCTCTCGTTCGACTTACCCTCTGTCCAGCTTGAGGAATAGGAATAGGATGTTGATATGCCCGGGCACTCCAATGATTGTGCAGCTTTCTTCTATTAGCGACTAAGAGAAAAAGGGCACACGGACCGTACTCGATTGATGAGCCAGCCCTCTACACTACGTTATTATTGGTATGGAAGTTTATCGGCAGGGTCGCACTGTTATCCTTCGTCAGCAGAAAAAGATGCCCTAGATCTCTTGCGTCGTGCAGACATGCTTGATTCTCGTCCTTTGGACACTCCTCGTACTAGTGGTACCGAGCTTCCGATAGCACTTCCCTATCTGATCCCAACTATTTCATTCTTCTATTAAAGTGTGAGGAAAAAGACTTTCATGCTTGCTTTATGGTCTGAATTCAACGAATCAGAAAGAAGATATTTCTGAGCTTGAAGCTTTAGGTCGGGTGTATACCCATTCATTCCCGACGCCAACCATTAGCTTTCTAATCGTCTAAGGGGCCATCCTCTTTTCCTTTCTTTGTTGCCTGACTCACAGGCGTGTGAATTCGATTCTTGCTTGTCGTATTTCTTCTTATTTGATTCTGTGCAAGAAGTCCAAACTTTTCCGGCTCATGAAAAAAATCCTCGTGTAATAGCTCCTAGAGCAATCCCATGAGTTCGGAATTCCTATGTCCGGAAGTGGGCCAAGTCTTCCGGGACGACAAATGACTTGAGTCCACTGGCCTATCAATAGGAGTTTGACGGCAGGCAGATCTTGGTATTTGGAGAGAGAAGGCAGGCGAATCCAGTCAGATAGAACTCCTTTGGATTTACTGCTCTCCTTTTGTGCATGTTGTGGTCAGATGCCACTCCTTAAGGAGCCTTAAAGAGAGAGGGGTGTAAATTCTTTGTTGTTTTACGTCGCCAAGCATACGGGCATACCTCCCATCCAGAGTTTTGAATTTAAGAATTTATGAAGGCCCACCACCCAGGGGAAGCAAAGAGATCCGCAGGAGGAACTAACTTATCGATAGCAGTTCTCGCTGCTGGTGGGATGGGGCTATGTAGCGCTAATGGACCAGACCAAGTGTCATCATATGGCCTGGCCCGCCTTTGGAAGAAGAATGAGGAGCGCGTGAACCATGTTACTAAGTAGGTTGAATTCAAATGTCCCAGAGGAAGTAAGCGTATGAGCAATCAAATCGTTTACTTGATTGATATGGGTTGTGTGAACAGCTAAGTTCAATTGGGCATCCTATCTCATCTCTGACTCACTTATGCTGTGTCATGCCTATAGAACCCGAAGCTTTCCTTATGACCTCAACTGGGGCAGGAGCCCTATACCTGTCAAAAGCAAGAGAGAAGGATTCGAATGCTCAATCCACCAGGACCTTTAGCACATCCCGTATCTCTTGTGGAGTCCTTGGCACGAAGAAGTTCTTCTCCTCGGGAAAGCTTAAGTCAAATGCAAATGATTGAATCAATGACTTGTAAACGAGGGGTTGAATAATCAATCATTTCAAAGTAAAAGAAGAGAAATTGGCTTGGAAATGTTTCGCCCCTCTCGTGAATTCAAAAATGAGTTTGGAATGGATGAGAGCCTTGTGGGTGCTTGAATACAGGGCTTGACTCAGCCTTGACCTCCCGAGCGAGAGCAGGCTATGAAATAGAAAGCAAAAGAAGAAAGAAAAAGGATCAAGACAGGAACCTTACTCTCTTAGCATAGGCTTGAAGCCCTCATGTCCTATAGGAGGTGGAAGTAAGAAATCCCTTCCAGCTCTCATCCTAGGTTAGCATTTTATGGAATAGTAATAGTCTCAAGAATCAGTCTTTGAGGTAAGGGAGTTAGCAAGCTGGTAAGGGGATAAAATAAAGGCCGAGAAGGAGGAAGAAATGAGGAGAATGAAACGACTTCTGGGGGCGGACTTCTCTTCTATACGATAGCGCCTGTCCCCTTCAACTACTATTAGGTAACCTCATCGAAGGAAGGGTCGATGTTAATTGAGCTGAAAGAAGGACTCGGATAGGAATAGAGAATAGAAACTGACAGCAAGCAAAGTAGCTTTCATTGACTACTCTGAATTCCCCCCCTGGAATTCTAAAAAAAATGGGGCGAATTACTCATCTATTTCTAAATCGCAGTCTTGTGGTACGTATAGGGTTACGTACTGTGCACTTGCTACTAGAAGCGATGGGTTTGGCACTTTCATCGCCCAGGAGAAAGTCCAATCAGTCAGTCTCACCCGCATCTTTTGTTCACTTTCGCTCCTCTCCTTTCAGTCGAGCTCAATTACATCGATCCTTAGCTGCTACCTAGTCTTTCTTTCTTCTAGATATCCACAGGAGACCAGACCCGTCTGAACCTAGCCTCCCATCTTAAAAGACTGGATTTCTTGTTTACCGACAAATGCCAACCTAGCTTCTTTTTACGTGCACCCTGTTCCTATCTTGTAAGCTTCCAAATTCCCACTTCTTTATGTCTGAGAAAGCACCCCTAATGGAATCAAGTCTATCTGCTCTGTCGCTGCTTCTTCTTCTCTTGGGAGAGATCCTGATCTGATCTTTTTCTTACGCAATTCTTATTGTGTTTGGTATTATCGTCTTTCCGCAACAACTGCCGTCGTAGGCTGAGGTGAGGGGCGAGAGGGGATAGACGGAGAGGAATACTGGCGAATGTGATCATTAGTTTTTCTTACTGCTACACATCCCGGGTCTAGAGGACTTCTTGTTCAAGAGGGCAGAATAGAAAAATTGTTTTGTAAAGACTCTTCGAATGTGAGGCATTCCCTATTATTCGACATCAGCTACAGCACCTTACTCGACGGACCTATCTAATCTTGGGGTAGAGTTGTATGATTCTACTAATTCCGAGAAGAGAGATATGCGAGTCTACCCGGGTGAAGTTATCCTACTGGGTAAGAAGCCAATCTCACGTCGAAGGATGTAATAAAGCAGCCCACTTCGGAGTCGCTCACAGGAGAAGCACTGACCTTCTCTTTTCTCTTATCCCTCTCGAGTTCGAGAAGATTAAGTAAGGGCGAGCTCTTACTTCCCCAACGGCGATGAGTTCCAATGTTAGTTCAACGGTTAGATGCGTCTGCCCTTTTTCCTGGTAGGGAACTTCCTTGTATGTTAGTACTTTCGTATTTCCTGTTATTCTACGATCGGAAAAGAGGTAAGAGGAGTGAAGTGAGAAGGATGGTATTTACTGAGTTTGAGCTTTCACTTGAGTACTTCTTCGTTGGATTCTATCTTACTTCGCTCGCTTCGCTTTCTAAGAAGCTACTTTAGCAACAACGGCTTAAGGATTTAGGCTGCACCGTTCGCTCACTTACCTGCTTAAGAACAACTAGCAAGACCGTCGGGTGATATCCTTCCTTTGATGCTTGGCTCTGGACTGGGAACAACCCGGATAAGACTTCAAAGTTAAAGGGCAGTAAGCGAGGGTTATTGGTTTTGAGGATGGGATCGATCTTCCCTTAGTCTGATTCATGGTATTCCGGCATTCCTCTTCCTTCGTTGGATTGAAACTGAGTTTGGTAGTACCAGACTTATCCTTCTATCTTAGTACAGGCTTAAGAGCTAGAAGAACAGCTTTGACAGCCGGAGAAGAGCGGGACTGAAAGCGGCTAACTGCCATGAAAGCGCATTAGCTGCAATTATCCTTCTAAGAGCGGCATTCTGAGCTTTATATTCTAAGCAGGAATTATCTCTCGCTTCCACAAGCTTCACTTCCGCAACTTCGCTTGAGGCTTACTTTCAATTCATAAAGTCTCTCAGAGCAACAAGCTGCACCGTCGAAGACGCTGCTCTCTTTGGCCTTCCCTCACTGACGCTCAAACCGGAATTAAAGAAGTAGCTTCAAAGCGGATTTACATTCTTAGTTAGGCGGGATAGTGCGAGCCGTCCTGCCCTTGGTATACTACCGGGAACAGCTATGAAACCTTCGATCGCTCTAGCTACAACCGGCTTAACTGCTTGGGAAAGCGGATACTACTTATGAGTCGAAAGCGGAGCGGTTAAAGCAAGGATTGACTTTTAGGCTGACTGGATGGGATCGGCCCTAGTACCGAGAACAACGAAAGGGGAACTACACCGTCTGCCCACTAATCCCTTCCCTCATCCTTCACTTCCTTTCCTGAGTCATCGTTTGCTAGTACCAGAGTAGGATCAAAATCACAAGAATATGGAAAAGGTTTTTCCAGTCGAGCAAAGTTCATCTGCGGTCACTAAATCAGGCTGCTCTAACTGCTCCTCCTAAGGCTTCTATTTTTTCTGCTAATTAGTAATTATATAAGCAACTACTAGTTATAGAGGGGGCAGTAACTATATGTTTAACACATGGCATGGTGTAGCGAGGCGAGAACCAGTTTCCATCGAGTGAAAAGCTGCCATCCACAAAGCGGCTGGCTTGAGAGTGAATTGAATGGTGACCGCTATTGAACGTGAACTAGAACGGGTGGAGAATCTCGCCTTTGTCCCAACACTAGAACTCTGGTCTCCTACTTACCTTTTGGAGTAGGATTGTAGCTGCTAATGAACAGACTTACTCGTGACGCCTTCCTCCAGTTGTCTCTTTGGCATTTATCCCAGGAGTGAAAACAAAGCCTTCATCCAGCCGCTGGCTTTAGGCTTGACAGGCAATGGTGACTACTGCTTAGATCAGAGGGACACTCGGATACTGCTAGCTTGGCGAAAGGATGCAGAGTTAGCACTACCTTGGGGTTACCTTCTTATGTTCTCTTACACGCCTGTAGGTCTTTCACTATTCTTTTACACTGTAACTCAGTCTCGTGAGTTAAGATAAGAAGGTGTGATATTTAGTTGTAACATAACATAAGGCCACACCCTTCACTTTTGCCTCTTCCTTATTCTCAGTCAGATAGCCTGCCAGCATAATCCCGACAGTTTGTCCCTCTACCCTCCGTACTAGCGGTCGAGCGACTTAATTCCTATTCACAAAGCGAGTACCCTTTTCAAGTTCGTGTTCAAGTGGTATTGGAAAGCGGAAGGAAGAAAAGCCAGTATTCGCGGTAAGTTCCAATGCTTGATAGAGTATTGAAAGGGCTTTCTTTAAACAGTCAGTCAGTCCACTTGAAAAGATGCATCCAAATCTGCACTCGGGGTGCGCATAAGGCTTCAGAAAGGGTTGGAAACTGAATTCGATAGATAGTTTTCTCGGGAAAGAAAGACTTGGTGACGGGGCTTGCTGCACATACTCAAATGGCTTTTATTTCTTAGCTGGCACTTTCATTTACACTGCTACTAGTATGAAAAAAACTTCTCTTTCCGCTTTTTTGCACTCACTCCCTTTAAAGTGAATCGTTCTTGCTTCCTAACTTGCTGAAGAGAAGGTATTCATTAAACCATCAACCGCGGGTACTCGTACGAGAGCACTGGCACCGGTTAGTGATAAACTTCCTCCAACAGCCCAAAATTCCATATCATGATGGCAGAGACAAAAGAAGTTTGGGGCGCAGGCAGAGCGGGGAGCTCACCGAGTTCAAATCCCCAACCACCATCCAGGGATCATTGATACGAAGCTCATTCACGGACAGGTCCCTCCATAACAAGTTACGAAGAGTCTGGTTTGGACTAGCATACACCACTGTCATCACCCAAGGCCTAATCTTTACTTGCTTCACCCTCACATGAGCAAACTGCGGATGAGTAGACAAGACCTCAATATCACAATTACTCTTCCATAGCAGTCACATTCCCCACTCATTTTTTATAAAACAGTATATGAGTAAGAAGAAGGACGCCATCTTGAATATTGAGGAGGCTCTTACCTAGACCTACTATCAGGCTATGGTGAGATCGAGCAAAGAAGATACAGTAAGATTTTAGTATTCTTTTTCTTTCCGCTGAGAAGGCCATGACGAGACTAATAAGGCCTTGTTCCTCCTACAGACGTTTTAAGACTCTTTATTTCGTATTTAACTATCTACCTTGCCTTTATGCTTTCCTAACTCCTTAGCTAGAAGCAATCCCTAGCTCCTATGCCCTTGGGATCCTAGCTAGCCTCTCTACCCTACCTTCTTGCCCTAATACATGTGGGATTGCTAACCAATGTCCTCTGGGGTCTAGTCCCTCTGCTATCCAATTGCTCCGGGTGCTCTAATGGTAGTAGGGGTGCTAGCTCTATTGACCGGATGTATTGCTTATCCCTTCCCCTCTGTAGCATCAGTCGACGTGTAGGATGCTCCGCTGGTATACCTTTTGAAGTTGAAGTCTTAACCCTTTTATGGCCGACTTAGACATTGAACTCTTGGCTTATCGTCTAGCATCTCTCTCCATAGGACCAGGGGGAAGGCCCCACTATCTCTTGGTCATCCAACTTGGGACCACTTAGGAGCATAGAAGAATACAGTGTAATGTCCACCAGAAGCCTACCGCACCCGCCGCGTATACAAGTGAGTGCTGTTAATGCAGGCGGAGAGGTAGTAATAGTAATATCGACCCGATGGGCATCAACGGCAAAGCTGGCTCAACGTATGCTCTCAATTGGGAAAGAACCAGTTAGTCTTTGTCCTGTCGTCGGATGAAGTGAATCAAGCCATGCTAGCATTCGTTCCCGAGGTAGTGCTTCTCCAATGGAAAGGTTTAACCCTGGTAGGGGTCACTCTGACTTGAAAAAATGCGTGCACAGCTAGGACATCACTGGACCTGCTGGAGCATTGCCTTCTACCCTCCGTCTGCCCCTCTCTCTCTGTCCTTATTCGAATTGAGAAACGAGTCAGATTGCTAACAACCTAGCTTATGAAAGGCTCTTGTCTCGCGCTACTACCTGCCCAGTAAGAGGATGTTTTTTGGTTTATGTCGTCCAAAGAGAGGGCTTCCCTACCAGCACAAAGAAGAAATTCAATAAGATAAGAGAGGCTTTTTTTCATCAAGAAAAGACAAAAACCGCATGGAGTGGGGGAGGCACTTATCCAGTACTTCCGAACTCGTCTTTCATCTACAGACATTGGCTCGCTAAAGCCAATAGTTCGGTGCCCGGGCAACAGCCACTCATCTTTGGTTGCAGCTTCGGCTGAAGCCTATGTTTTCAGTTCCATTCCTTGGTTGGTTCTCCGGTTGATTGCCCAGCCCGCGTCACACCTTAAAAAGCTTTTGAACGGCAGTTTCACTTACTTCTCACGGACATTGGACCTTCTTCAAACTGGCCTTTGAACTTTAGCAAAGAAAAGAGTCTGTCTATAGGATAGAACGGGGAGCTATTTGCTAATCGAGGGCTTCACTTCCCTGCTCTGGTTCAAGACTAGCTAGGTATCCTCCTCAGTATCGTTACCACGATAGCTTGAATAATCTAAGAACTTGGCTACGATTGCCTCGAAGGAATGCAGAGCTGTCTTATAGTAGCGAGCACCCCCTTATGAACCTTAAACCAGAAGACAGAATCAGATTTATTACCAATGGGTAATAAGTCATACTCCCGAAATAGTAGGATTCGTCTAGTCCTGTGAGCTGGCTCTATCAATACCTCTCTTCCCTTCCTGTGTAGAACTCTGATGAAACCGTCAAAACAAAAAATATATATAAACTATAGGCACCCACCTTTGACTAGTATACTCGGGACTTATTCTACTTTATAGGCGTTTGTTTTGTTGATGCATTCCTGTTGAGAATGAAGAAGTAGTTTGGCTCTGTAAGCTCGAAAAATTTCTTTTACAGCCAGAAAGGTTCACAGAAGAAAATTGCCTAAGAGAAGGGAAGGGGCCCATTAGCCACCAATAGTAGAGAGTGGGGGCGGTAGTGCGGTAGGCATGCTAGCGTAGGCTTCACCCCATGACTCTTTCTGCTCCCGGGCTGTATCTTGCCAGTCGATGGTTGTTTTCGGCGATGTTATGACTATAGCTTCCGTTCCGTCTGGGTGGTGCCTTTTCTCACAAGGAGAATGTAATTTATTACCACCCTTCGATCAGCTAATAAGGGGCACGGATCGTTAGCTCCTGCACACACACGTGGTACTGACTTGGCCTAACCCGCCTAACCGAGACTCTTCCTCGAAGAGTGGTGATCCGCTTAAACAAAGAGGTTGGTTCAGTACGCTCCCCGCCTAGCCCATCATCCCTAATGAACGGCAAGAGCAGATCCTTTTCTCGAGCAAAGCCAGACGGAACAGAGGCTAAGCAAGCTGAGGCATGAAGTTCACCGCTGACAGTTCAAGTAGTAGTGTTCCACTCTTCGATAGTTAAGCGATCTCGTACTAAACGCAAACACCGTGTTTTTTCGGCATCGAGCAGTTTCCGCTCTGAAAGAGGTGCCAAAATAGAGAGAAAATTTCTCTTTTACATCTATATGCGGCTGGACTTGATCAAAAAGATAGCGCGTCTCATGGCTGAATTGGTCTTGTTAGCTTTTTCCTATAGGCGAGATGCACCGTTTTGAGGACTTCTACCCAAAAAGAGGAGATCTAGTAGGTGGGCGAGTGTACTCTAAGTGGTTACGGCTGTTCCCTTAGCCTATGGTGATTCTATTCAATTGACATTACCTGCCCTGAAAAAGCTAACTTTTAGAGTTCCATCAAGGCCAGCCCGGCACTCACATAAGAAAGACCACCCTTAGCAGATCCTCCGGACAACAAAAGAAAAGGCAATGCTAATTGAGGCTGGAAACGAACAGGCCTGAAACTATTAACATAGCCTTGCCCTCTTTCCGTCCATTCCCTACTCTCTCTAATCTGATCCGTATCTTCAATATATAGACGAGAAATAGAAAGGGGAATCGTCACTCGGTACACCCCGGCCTACGTTCATAGCCTTTGTAAAGTCTGCCTTGCTTGTAGTAGAAAAGGTTGCTTACGGCGCTGGCTAGAGGAGCCCTTTATTGAGGGGCTGACTTTCAATCTAGAGATCATGAATGAGAGGCGTTAGCAGTTTCAATAGGGGATAGCAGTGTGCGACCAAAAAAGGAACGA
The DNA here is from genome assembly GCA_948330635.1 of Euphorbia biselegans. Lineage (NCBI taxonomy): Eukaryota > Viridiplantae > Streptophyta > Magnoliopsida > Malpighiales > Euphorbiaceae > Euphorbia > Euphorbia biselegans. The sequence continues at coordinate 47,637 of CAOJCO010585761.1, read as the reverse complement.
GAGGCGGAGTATTCTCTATGAAGATCCATCTTCCCTGTCCTGATCTCACCATTGATGGGTGGCTTAGTCCGTTCGCTCCACAAAGGGAACTTTAGTAGACCGAAAAACGGAGTTGGTGGTTAGCTTCCCGGTGACCAGCTCATTCATTTGATTCCCTTCATTGCTATATCGACTCTTTCTTAAGCCTAACTACTACTTAATGTTAATGACGATTTTGAATGTTTGCGATATATTAGTAACCCCCTTCCTGTTATACCTAAATTACTTGGTCCGATCCAGCTCCAGCTTCCTGCTACTATAAAGACAACTAAAGGTAATGCCAATTTTATTACTTATACATAAGAGGGGCTCCGCTCTTTCATTTGATGTCAGGATTGACTATGAATTCTCCTAGTGAGCAGTTGTGGTTCTTTTTTTCTAGTACGGTTTGAAGAAGGACAAAAGTTCTGGCTGTGGCTTTCGTTGAGCCGATTATGCGAGACCAAGAGCTCTTCAAGAATGACCAGCAATGGCAAAAGCAGAGCCCAACACTTGATCGATCGTACATGTGTTCGGCTATGCGTAGAGTAGTTCGATTCGTGTTCAATACATAGAGCGCGCAGGCGTACTTTCGTTACGGACTTTTCCTATTCTATTCTCATTACGAGATGAGCGGGTTGGAGAATAAGATCAAGTCGAAATATATCAATTCTTTATCTTCTTCATTCAAAGGAGAGTATAGATGGGACGGTCAAGAGATTCTGGCTATCAAGTTCCAGTGTGATCTACGCCTGTTAGACTGCCGGGCTGTAATGGATTGGACTATGAATACTTCTTTCTAGTGAAAGAAGGATATCGTATCGGGTTGGACCCGCTCTCTTCAGGTCTTTGCAATGATCAAATAGAACCGCACCCCTTGAAGCCTTTGTATCCACATAATGAGAATTTAGTAAAGCTTCTCTTCATCAGCTACTTTCGCGAATGCCTTCTATCGACAAAGAATCCCCTGAGTTAGCAGCCTGCCCTACTTATCTAGCCGGTGTTTGCTAGGTTTATTGAGCTACCTCACTACTGCTTTCACTGGAAGCAGCTTAGCTTGTATTATACGTAAGACATCTAGATTGGCTTGGTGTTCAGTGTACCGCCTTCGATCAAATTCGTTAATTTGAGAAAAAACGGCATAATTCAAAGTACAGGCAGAAGGAAAAGAGCCTAGTCGTGCAAAGATCCAAGTATTCTGATTCAGATAATGAATGACTGACTCTTAGTCACAGCCGGGGTGAACCCGATTTCTAGTTGAAGATGTGCTTCCGAGTGGCAAGAAGACCACGTATCCCCCCCTTTATGCAATAAGCGCTTTGAGAGTCTGAGAAGAAGCTGTAGCTGATCCTAATAACATTGCTGTTTCGGAGAACATTGAAGGTCCCTTATGGCTGCTGCAAATATGGCTCTGGGAATATTTCCCTTTCATTGCTCCCGTTCCCAGAGAGATTCCCAAATATGGCTGGATGAAATGGATTGTAATGAGCGATTCTGATTCAGATGTCAATGTTCAAGATGATAAGAAATTGAAAATGGCTCGCTCTATCTTCAACGCCGTTACCGAGGTCCATTTTCTCTCTGTAGGGACGAAAATAGCTGGTCCTTCATGGTGGCTTACCTTATTGCCCAAGTTCGTCGAGTCTATCTCTGCTGCAGAGCACGCCGAACGTGACTTAAGGTTATCACTTTGAATGACTTGGTTTGTTTATCAATCCTGGAGCACTATTGTCCCCACCGTTGTGCTCGGCAGTTGGGGTACGACCAGGCTATACCCACCCGCTCCTTTCCTGGTAGTAGTTTCAATTCTTTGGTACGCAAGGGTCCTTCCAGGATATTCGCACTGCTTGGGATCATTACGCAAATTGTTATGATGTGAAATTGCAAATTCAGCCGAACAACTATAAGCCCACATCACTAGTAATGTACCATGACTGGTGGCAGTTCTGACTCGCGCCTCAACTGTTTCCAAGCCTGCTATTTGCCTGATGGTCCTTTATTCAAGTCTGTTGCCGTGACGAGTTGCGCCAATTCCCCCGCTGCTAAGATAAGAAAGATGGCGGCCTTTCTGAAGTAGAAGTTCCGCAAAGACGCCAATCCGCTGCAACAAGCTACTCTTTGGCTCGCAACAAGCATAGGCTGAAAAGCCGTAGCGCGTTAGCACGCTGCTGAAAAACCTACTCTCTATAAGAAGGCGGAAAAGTGCTATCTATAAGTCGAACAAGCGTAGGAGCAAACTCCGGCCCGAGGAAAAGCCACTGGATTTACCGAACAAGCAACGTTTTTTGCGCTCAAGGGGCTTCTTAAGCTCCACGGAATGAAAGATAAGAAGCCTCATCGGCTGAAAGAACTAACCCGGGGGAGGAATGAGATCATGACCCACGATCGAATTTCAGAGATCACGTCATCGACGGAAGAGGCATGCACGAGGAGAAAGAGATCCACTGAAGGCGGGGGACCAGGTGCCTTCTTTATCTCGGGTACCGACTCAAGAGCAATTGAAGCATGACTTTATGTGGGAACGTCCATCTCTAAATCTTCCATCTCTAGCGTAGATAAGCCTGAAGGTCCTACTAAGCGGCAATCCTGCTTCTAAATAAAGGCGAAGAGTCCTGATCGCAATAGCAAACGGCCGCCCGATTCGATACGTAATTGACTTCTTGCCTGTGTGGATCACTTGATATTAGAGGCGAGGCTGGCGAAGTCGGCACAAGAAGTAGGCGGAGTAGAGGCAGCAGGGGCTTAGGGTTGAAGGAATGAATCAAGGGAAGAAGGCTAAACTCGCTAGGATAGTTCAATCCTATTTGATTTTTGTAAATGTAAAGACAGCTTGCTTTCTAAGGTCGATAGGCTGATAAGGCTTTCTATTCTTTACTCTTTCCTAAAATTGGTTGCAAGCTAGCTTTTCTTAGTGAAACTGCTTACTTCAAGTATAGATTGAAGACCCTTTACTAGTAAAAGACTAGGACGAAGGCGCACTCCCCCTAAGAGCAATAGGCTTTTCAGTCCTCATTCCCTTCCTATCCGAAAAAGAAGGTTCTTCAAGGCAGGAAGAGCCCGAGAAGAAGGGAAAAAGCAAGAAGGAACGAAAGAATGAACTCCTTTCCCAAGCCTTTTCACTAAGGTTGACAGCTAGTTTTCTTATTTTATTGAGAGCCCCTTCTCTAAAGTCTAAAGAGATTTCCCGGTGAGAACTCCTTTCTAGTAGAAATTCCGAAAAGAGCGGAAATAACTACGGTTATTTCCATTCTTTTTCTATCTAAGGACAAGGCGGAAGGTAAGGCCTGTGCTTGCTTCTAGGCTTCTTTCTTCTAGTCGAGGTGAAAGCTTTCAAAGAGCCAAGTCGTACCCACTAGCTTTAGACTAGGCAAAAGAGTACGCAACTGAAGAGAGAGCGCTAAGCTAAGATCACATCGGTTTCAACCCCTCGGGCACTTTCTTTATTAGAGTAGGTAACCCGGTTCAAGCAGAGTCGAGGGATGAAATGGCAAGTTCCACGCTAATCCTAGTCCAAGCTTAAAGGCTACGACTGCCTCCTACGCCTTTAAGCCATGCCCTTAGAGTAATCCTTGTGAACAGCCGGTTCACTGTAGGCTATATTTTAGTTAGATAGGTCCGTTGGGATTCTTAGTTCTTTTCTATTTTCTTGTCCCTTTGTTCTGTGAGAAACTTTCTTTAATTCACTCCATCCCTCATCTACTTCTTTCTACTCGTGCGTACAATGATTTTTTTGGCGGATTGATAGCCCTCAGTTCTATCCCTTCCTTGGGGCTGTTGATATCTTGTTGTCGCTCTTCTCTCTTTCCTGTGCGCGCTACCTATAATAGAAAAAGGAATCGACTCCTTTCTCTTGTGAAGCTGTCTGTTGTTTAGCGAAAGTCTTCTTTTGCTGCCTATGGATCTGTCTTCTCTTGCAAGAGCCGATTTGTTCACAGACGATTTCTGAACATTTTTACAAACTTTTTTAGATTCGAGCTATGCCCTGAGTGAGGGGTTGAAAACCGTTAGCAAGGCTAGGCAACTTCTCGCTACTGTTCTTGTTCTAAAATGCCCTCTTGTTCTTGCTGCTTGGGTCTCCACCGGTTGGCTAGACACAGGCTCTTAGGCAGCTATTGACTCAGCTGGGGCACTGACTTTCGGACAAGAAGAAAATGGCCAACTCGGAATAGAAAGAGCCCCATTTCTTTCTATTTGGCCCTAGTCAGTTGCACATGAATAGGCTCTTAGATGGGCTTCTTTGCCACGTGAATCAGAAAAGGCTGGACTGATTGATTGCCTACTTAGTAAGTAAGGGAAGGCAATGCAAGACTGAATCCCATCCGGAGAGTTCGCTTCGATCCATGTACTCTGTTCTGTACACTACTGATTTTCCTACTTGCAAACCTCTAACCAAGGCTTTCTTCCTAGGATCTAGTCCAGATAATCTATCTATGATCTTTCCCCGGAAGGTTTCTCCCTTTTTTCTTCCTTCTCCTTCGATCCAAGCCACAAGGCAAAAGGCATTCAGCCTCTAAGTTAGCTTGCCTACTTTCTGAATAAAATAATTTACCAAAGGCTATTAATCTAGCTATCGAGTCACCCTAACGGAGAACTCTAACTGAACTTTCAGGCTTTCTTTATATTCTGTGTACCAATAAGTGCCACCGATTTTCTCTTTTCCCAAAAAAATAAGTGGTTAAGTGCTTGAGACTTCTCTAAAGAGAGTTGACTGGCAAAAAGCAGATCTTGGCTTAGGGCTTAGACTGACTTCCTTGGCTGATAGCTTGAAGCCTAAGACGGATAACTCAAATAGTGGAATTCCATGATCTTACTTCACTAGTTTTTTTTCCGTATGATAGTCACCCTTTTATCACGACTCCTTTTATCGGCTCTGACTAAAGCTATCGAGAAGGGATCTGGATTAGATCTTCTATTTCCAACCCTCTTGAAAGCCTACTTTCTTCGTAAACACCTTTAGATTCCGAATCATGCCATGGCTTACCCCTGGACAAAAGAAATGGGTTAAGGAAGGCTTCCTTTGACTTCGACCGGCCTATTCACTCAGCTAGGGAATAATACTAACCTTTGCTCCCTTCCTTCAACTTATAGGACGGAACTCGGACTCCTAAGTCAACTCTCTTCCGTGAAGACCGCATCTTCGGAATCTAAGGCTTTAGTTCGGCTAAGAGCAGTCCTTTCCTATTTCCCATCCCTTCGTCCCATTCAAGAAAGCAATTAAGGTATAAGATGAACCCAAAGGGCTAACTTAACGAGTTCCCTGGGATCACAGAACTAGCGTGAAAAGACCGGGAAAAGAGTCCTAGTCCACCAAAGCGTGCAGATCAAGAATGGCAAAGACCGGATCTTCTCTAACTCTAAGAGCGGATTGGCCGACTTCAAAGCATTAAGTGATGAACTCTCTTCCGATTGATTGTCTCGATTTCACTGCCTTGGTTGGCCACCATGCCCACTTCTCTCCAATGCCTCCTTCAATTAAGAAAAGAAGGGGTTGGAAGTTAAGAAGGCAGTGTGCACCCTCGGCTCTGGTTCAATCCTTTCATACCTCGATTCAACTGTGCCTGTGAAAGAGAAGTCGAAACCACAGAACAGAAGAAGTGGTAGCATTAATATCTATAAAGATCCGATAGAACCAAGATTCCGCAGTAGATCCCGAACCGGAGTCATAGCAGTCTGAAGGCAGGAACGGAGTCCGAGTCAGCTTTGGCATTCAGCTGTGCTCAATCTCATATCTGGATTGGTACTTTCCCCAATCTAATTACTTTTTGAATTCCCTCGAAAGCACCTTGGGCGACTAGAATACCGTAAACTGTACTTTGAAGTCGGAGTAAAAAAAGGCACTTGAAAGGCATCTAACGAAAAGGAATTCTTAATGTGATTGACGGCTTTGGCAAGAGGGTAAGGCATGGTTTATTCCATAGGAGTTGGAGCTGCGAAAGATATGCTTTACTTGACGTTTCATACCTTGAGGATGGCCTTTAAGATCGAATGAGTATGATATATAAACCTACTTTTTCTCACTTATCATGAAAGAGGAATAGTGAATAGGCACATTCCAGGGGGTAGTGATGAAAGTGAGTTAAGTTAGCCTAGAGGAGAAGAATCGGTAACTAGAATATCTAGAAAGACTGAGCCTTAGCATGCAGAGAATAAGGGGTAAGCGATTTCATCACAAGTCTATGCTAGGCTCTCCTGTTCTTTCAAGCAATCACATTCTATTCAGATAGAAGAATTACTCTATGAATAGCGGTACAAGAGATCTAGTAAGAGCCTTAGCTTGCTTGACTACAGGGATTTCAGATCGAAAGGGCAGGGGCATCTCTTGATTAGAAGGAAGATGGCATAGAATGCAAGCTGTGAGGAAGGGACTGATTAGACGCTCTCCTTGCCTACCTGAACTAGCTGCCGAGTTCGTATTTTCAATAGTACCTTGTTCTTCATTCCCCCCCGGTTAACAATAAAAAAGAAAAAGCATTTTTAGTATAATTTTTCTAATGGGCATAACATTGTATCGTGAAGTCCACTTTGGTTGTAACGGTCAACTAAGAGAAGGTCTAAAGTATAATCGGAGTAAGGCTGATGATGTAAGTGTCCTCCATTTTTTCATTGGTCACAGAAAGTTCTGAAAGCAGTTAATTTAATTGTGACATAATAGGAAAGCCTTACGGCTACTTGTGAGTTACGGACAGAGAAAATATCCTATTATATAATAAAGATGTTGGGAGCATGATCAAGTACCATAAGAACCTCACCTTGAGGGGATTTTGAGCACTCATATTCAATTCAGGTAAGCCGCTCAAAGGGCTTCTTTAGCAAATCATAATCTTTTGATGGATCATGGAAGGTCACAAGGGACAGGTAGAATCAGCAAAAAGCTACACAGAAGAAAGGACCCTTATTATGCTACTTCATTTTGTGAAAGATCTAAGCACCTGTGAGAATGCACACACAATATGCGACTAAAGAGCTTTTGTTAAACAACCATCTATCTACTCCAAAGGCTTTTTCTATCAGTGAGAGGGACAAGATTCTACTTAAAGGGAAATGCTCTAAGATTGCTACTAAGAAATATATCTAAGATTGCTACTAAGAAATATATATCATAAGAGAAGGAAAGGAGGTGAGAAGGTTCCTTTTCCTCACTCTTGGATAAGTCTTCTTTCATTTCAGTTGACTCTCTCTGTGAGGGCAATCTTACTCACGAGATACCTACCTTTTTTACCACATGATATGAGACTGATTACTGTCTAAGTCTAGATCCTAGCTAGCGCATCTCTTATTACAGAGAGGACTTGATGAAGACCACTTCCTGCTTAGTGATTGGGCACACGCTTCCGCGTAGAAGATAAGAAAAGGAAAGCAGATCTGTACTGATAAGTTAATCAGTCCGAATCCCTGTAGTAGTCCACTTAGAAAGTTGCTCGCCTGCAGCAGTAGTCAACCTGCCAAGTCAAATGGAGTTCTCGAGCTCATCGCGAGGTAAGGAACGAGTCGAAAGAGATGGTGATCTTACAAAAAGAGCTAGCGGTTAGGATTCTATGTGATTTTCTATGGCTTATAGACGGGTCTAGCCCTTCATTTCCCATCTTTCACCCGAAAAGAAGAACCCTCTGACTGTGGTGCATCGATCCGCATAAACTAATCTTTACAGTAGTTGAAGAGATAGATAATTGAGGGGTGTGAACTCAAAGAGTAAGGAACTGGTAGCTCTTACTTATGTCAATGAGTGAGAACAGTAGTAGATTTTTTTCTATCTTCCCGGGGCTAAGTTTCCTTTATTTTCTTGTTGCACTGAACAAACCTCTTCCCTTAGTCTGGGAGGTGGGTTATGTAGGCGTACTACTGTTCCTAGGTTGTGCTCGATCGCGAATGGCCAAATAATCTATTACTAGTATGCCTGATATTTCCATAAAAGCTTCTCTTTCCAGGTCAAACTCAAACTAAACTCGAGTGAGAAGTTGAAAGCTTCGCTTGAGTTGGTGTTTACAAAGAGGATCCAGCCTGAAGAACTAGGGCTCAAGAGCCTCTTCCTCACTAAAGTTTCGCATCTTGTCCCGCAGCTCATAGGCTAACCTTGTACCCTCCTGGTGTGATCGACGTCACTCACATCTTTGATCGGTCCGTTCGTGCGGAGCGAACAAAAGCTGACTTGAGAGCCCGAAGGGGCGTTAAAATAGGCTGTTTGCGCAGGACCGGGACAGCAGTACTGAGCTACGGATATGCTTCTCGAAAGAAAAAGCACTTTCCCGCTCTCCTGACCCGAGGTAAGTAGTTAGGCTAAGCCGGAAGAAAGAATTGTAATTGAATCAGTAAGCGCAGGTACTCAAGATAGAGATTGGGATAGTTCATCCACTGCTCTCTTTCCGACAGACTGCTCGAATGGACAGACTCATAAAGAGAAGTGCGACCTCAGCACCGCATCTATCGACCGGGCTAACTGCCCCCGTTGACTCCCTTTTCCCGATCTACTTATTTTGCATGGGCCTCTTCCTATCTCTCAGTCTCATTCCCTTTCTAGGCCTTCAATCAGTGTTGGAGGGTTAATCTCAATTCTGATGTTAATTCTAGCTAATCGGTTTGGTTTCTTTCAAGGGCTAATGGGTCTATTGATTAGTCTAGCTTTGTCCTAGAGATTCGTGAGAATCTAGTTATTACCTTACCCAGGAGATTATTCATTCCATGAGGAAGCTAAAGGGAAGGGTTCTTCGGTAAGGGCTAGCTCGTCAGTACCTGGTGTTGATTTAGTCACGTCTTTCAGAGAATGGGCGTTATCAGACGCCACATGTTTTAACATTTAGAATCGAATAAGAGGTAACATGGACTCATACCAGCTTCTGTAGCTGTCCTTCCTTCTCACTAGGGACAGGAAGTCTTGGCTTTGGCCGGTTCTTCATGAACCTAGCAGCCATTAGTTCTTTCGTACTTGACTCACTGCTAATTGAATCGGCATTCTTGATTAAGAAGTTCCTGGCTTAGGTAGGATGCCACTACCCAAGCAGAATCTACCCTCCTGTATAGTTACTGGAGAATAGACACGAAAGATATCTCTATAGACTCTCATTTATTGAAATGTACTTTTTGTGGGATATCCTAAAGAAACTAAAGGATACTACTTTTAGAATCCTACGGAGAACAAAGTGTTTGTTGCTCGGAATGATGTCTTTCTTTTCTAGAGAAGGAATTTCTTTCTAAAGGAACCAGTGGGAGTAAGGTACAACTTGAAGAAATTGAAGAACCACAGAATGACATTGAGCCGCCAATGGTTACTCAAAGTCAACAAACAGTTGTTGATACACTTAAAGTAGCACAAGGAGTACGTAGATCTGATAGGATACGTCATGAGCTAGAGAGATATGGATTTCTTGTGACTGATAACCATAATGTATTGTTAGTGGATCAAAATGAACCCACTAGCTATCAAGAGGCTATGTCAGACCTAGACTCTAAAAAATGGTTAGAGGCAATGAAGTCTGAAATGCAATCCATGTATGATAATCAGGTATGGACCTTGATTGATCCACCTGAAGAAAGACCATTGGGTGCAAGTGGGTTTTCAAAAAGAAAACTGACATGGATGGCAAAGTGCATACTTACTAGTTGCAAAGGGTTTGAAGCAAACTCATGGTATAGACTATGATGAAACCTTTTCGCCGGTAGCTATGTTTAAGTCTATTAGAATTCTTATTGCCATTGTTGCATATTATGACTATGAGATTTGGCAAATAGATGTCAAAACCGCATTCCTTAATGAAAACTTACTTGAGGATGTGTACATGACACAACCTGAAGGTTTTGTACAACCTGAGAATTCTGGTAAAGTATGCAAGCTTCAAAGATCCATTTATGGATTGAAGCAGGCTTCTCGGAGTTGGAATCTTCGTTTTGATGAATCAAATCAGTCAAAGAGTTTGGATTTATCAAGAATGAAGATGAACCTTTTGTTTACAAGAAAACTAGTGGGAACGCAATTCTATTTCTGGTCTTATATGTCGACGACATATTACTCATTGGAAATGATATCCCTACCTTGCAGAATGTCAAGTCTTGGTTAGGGAAATGTTTCTCAATGAAAGACTTAGGTGAAGCTGCCTATATCCTTTGGATAAAGATCTATAGAGATAGATCTAAAAGGCTAATTGGCATAAGTCAAAGTGCTTACATAGACAAAGTACTGAAGAGGTTCAGTATGGAAGATTCCAAGAGAGGATTCTTCCCTATGTCTCATGGCATCATTCTCCAGTGTCCTAACACTAAAGATGAGCGGGACCGCATGAGTAAGATTCCTTATGCTTCAGCAATAGGATCTATCATGTATGCCATGTTATGCACTAGACCAGATGTATCTTATGCTTTAAGCATAACGAGTAGATACCTGTTAGATCCCGGTGAGAGTCACTGGACAGCTGTCAAGAACATACTGAAGTATCTGAGAAGAACTAAAGATGTGTTCTTGATATATGGTGGATTGGAAGATGATCTTGTTGTAAGTGGTTACACAGATGCAAGCTTCCAATCTGACAAAGATGATTTTTGATCACAGTCAGGATTTTAGTTTTGTTTGAATGGTGGTGCTGTCAGCTGGAAAAGTTTGAAGCAAAGCACTGTTGCTGATTCTACAACTGAAGCTGAATACATAGCAGCATCTGATGCAGCTAAAGAAGCAGTTTGGATCAAGAAGTTCATCACTGATCTTGGAGTGCTTCCTACAAATCCTGTTGATTTTATTGTGACAATAATGGTGCTATTGCACAAGCAAAGTGAAGGAGAAGTGAGAGTAGCTAAGGATCTTCCGGGATCTAATGAGAAAGGAGTCGTCAATTAAGAAGGAGCTAATGAATACCTCTAGCTCAACTATAAGGAGTTCCAAGGCATTTACTGGGATCTTATATGACAAGTCATTTGCGAACATTTCGGGAACCTTTGGTGGTCTTTTTGTTCCAAACATCGCATCCAGTATTGCTGGTTCCTTTTTTATTTTAAAAGAGCTAGCTCATTAGCTATCTGTGAGTGGGGCTTGTTGAAGGCATCTACTCGAGTGTATCGATAAACGTACCAGTCATCTCAACATTACAAATTCCTATGTTTCTAGCCAGCAGCCATTGATTGAACTAGGCAAGATAGCGTACATTGAACCAGATGTTCACTTCTTGCTGTTGTCGACTCTGAACGAATGCTTGAATCAGTTGAATTAAGAAAGGCGAAAAAGACCAGGCAAGTTGAAGACCATAGAAAGCTCCTCACAACTGAGGAGTCATAGAGGAACAAGAACCCCAAAAGATGGTAAAACCACCACACCAGAAGCCATTCTCATCCCTGACTAAACCTCCAGCACTAGCCCAAGCACCATTAGCCTTCGAAGCTCCGTCAGTATTGATTTTAACCCAATTCGGAGGTGGACAATGCCGCCCTATAAGCTTTTCCTCCTTATTACTCAGACTGTATCTTGTCTAAAATTTTCAATAGCAAAGAGGATTTCTTTAGTCTTAGCCTTGATTTAATGAACAATAGTAGAGGCAGTGATCGAGTCATTGCCGAAGATAATACCATTACGCCAAGACCAAATCATCCAACAAGAGACACCAAAAAGGGTGTTCCACGGCACACCGTCCACTAGACAATTGTTGTCTAAGTTTGTCTTAAACCAATCGTCAAACTGATTCTGGAAAAACAAGTTCTTATCCTGCGAAGGCACAAGCTTATGCCAAACAAAAGAGGCATGAAAACAACTCCTAAGCACATGATCAATAGATTCTAAAGGATAAGAACAAATAGAGCAGCTGCTATCATCAGCAATATGACGCCTGCACCTCTCCTCATTAGTTAAAAGGGATTTATGAAAGACAAGCCATAAGAAGGTCTTAATACGTTCTGGACCCACCCACTCCCAGACAAGCTTCCATTTACTGTCTTTGCAATTCCACTTATTTCTATTCAAAACCTCAAAGGCTGAGGAAACAGAGAACTTACCTGACGAGGAGTGACCCCAGTACATGCTGTCAGGGCCATCATCAATGTTAGGAGGTTTAATAGCTGCAATAACTGCCAAGATTGAATCCGGCAACCAATCCTTAAGAATATCCCAATCCCAAGAGCCATTAGCAGACACCACATCACTAACTCGCCAAGACAAAAAGTCCTCCGGAATAGCCTGAGATGACCAAGACACTAGGGGAGAATCCTGACCAGTCCAGATATCATTCCAGAAGGACACATACCAAGTAAAGCAGACTTCCAAACTTTTTGAAACCCAAGCCAAAGATTAGAGCTACTCAGGTTGCTAGGAGGAGTAGAAAAATGCAGCGCCCGGAAGACATCCATCCAGAGAGAATTACTGCCATTGATAAGAACCCAAACCAACTTCATAAGCAAGGCATCATTCATATCCCTCATCTTTCTCAACCCCATACCACCTCTGTTCTTGGGCTGACATAAAGACTTCCAACTAAATAAACCCATCTTGCTAGAAGTTCAAGAAGCACCCCAGACGAAACGACGACAAATACCATCCATACGGTCACAAGTGGCTCTCGGAATTGCAGCTGATTGCATAGTGTAGATGGGGATAGAAGTCAAAAGTGACTTACAAAGAGTGAGCCGGCCAGCTAGAGAGAGCGGATGCGGGTTCCAGGCATCAGTCTTCCCTAGAGTTTTGTCCACAATACTCTTATAAGTTTGCTTAGAAAGTATACCATGAATCAAGGGAAAACCAAGGTCTTTCCTAAATCATCCGTATGTCTTAACTCTAAAAATGAAGATAAGGAATGCACAACATTAGGAGTGCAGTAGAACAGAGTTTTATCAATAAATCTTTTATGTCCCGAATGATCACAAAAAGTATCCATGATCTTGGTAATAACCTGGGATTGAATGAATATAGTGGAGAAAAAGAAATGATAGGTTCTTTGGTCAAGATCCGGGCGCATAGCCAACTTGAAAGAAGGTTTTGATGAAATCCGTTTCGTTGCTCACTAGAACTGGTTCTATTCGAATTTCGTTCCAGAGCGGGGGAAGAACAGCCAGTGGAGTGGGATTGCAGTAGAGGTCTTTTCTTTTCCTGTTCACGAATCCCATTCAGGTTCTCGGTAAGACGAGGGTACGATTTCATCTGTTGGAGGCGTAACTGCAGCAGTTAGCTCTACTCTAAAGGTGGTTCCGTTCTCCTCGGATGAGAATAGGTAGCTGTTAGAATAGTAGTAGCGGTGTGACTTTCTTCTTGCGGCTAGAAAGGTAGTGAGTGCATTGATGCAGAGAAGTTGGAATATAGTCAGTGTGCCACGAGCTTGACTGATTGGTGCTTTTTTCTACCCTGTCTTTCTTTCTTAATGAAATTAAGTAAAAGGCCTGATTATGAATCTTGAAAGGAAGGCCATATCCTATGGTAAGTACTGAACCGAACTACCGAACAAAGGCGGTGAATGGTTTTTCACAAGCCCCTCCTGGTCATTCGACCGATCAAGCTTACTATAAATCTATATCTTGAAAGGGTGGGAAAGAACAATAGCGCTCATAGGTAAAAAATTCTTTCTATTCCATTTGATTGCCCTCTACTCTTTCCTTGCAAGCCGTGCGACTAGACAAGTTAAGCCTTTCTTTTGAAAGAATTAGCTATCTAGTTGAGGGTCAGCAGCGATATGGTTTTCTTCCCTCCCTCTTTGACCATGGGGATAGCAGGTTCTCCGAATTCTATTGAAAATCTTGATGTAGGGTTATCCGAGTTTATCAGCATAATAGAAAGAATAAGCTATTGGGTAGGCATTCCTAGCAGCAAGAACGTCCTTCCCTAAGAACCTGTCTTATCTTACCCCTCTCTTTCAAGGGCTCGGTATGGAGTCGCCGTTGCTTCACCGACATGCACTTCTCAGTCCCATCGTTTCCGTGGTCAGGGTTATCTGAAGGTGACAAGCTACTTTCGTAACCCAACCAACGCGCGCCCCAGTAGTCTCGGTCTCCTTCCCATATTGCTTTAGGGAAGATTGACCAACCGATTTGCTAGATCAATGACCGCCTTCTGGTACTCATCGTACCCGGCTAATGCCTACCCTCTTTCTGTCCCTAGAGCATAGGATTTGAAAGAATACGAAGCATAACTTGACTACTTATTTTATTTCGATCGAGAAGAAAGAGTCGAGGCGAAAGGAAGAGGGTCAGTCTGTCTTTCATAGACAAAGAATGAATCCTCCTGTCCCCCATTCGTGTTGGAAGTACAGTTAGAAATACCTGTCCATACTCCCAGGCCGGTCTCCTCAAACCCCCTTAATGCTGTTGGATCCTCCCCATCGTGCTAGTAAAAGATATTCTAAAGCTTGGACTAATCATCCTTCTTCCGGAATGTCAGATCATGGTACACTCGGTCAACTAGATCAAAGGATCATGGGACTTCTAGACCAAACTTGATATCAAGAATAGGGAGACAGACCTAGATTTGGATTAGGGGTCAGCCCACTCGCTTACGATGGATGAGTGCGCCTGGGGAATCTTGTCCATTCAAGGTTCCTCGGAACCAAAAGAGCTATGCATTCTTAACAAAACAGGAGAAGGAGCATTCATCAGTTCGGCTAAGCTCTGAACAAGAATCAGTATACGCAAGAAAGAGAGTGATAGGACACTTCCAATTCGATGTGTTACGAATATGGTTGAGTGGCAGTTAAATGAGTCAGCGATGCCATTGATAAAAATAAACCTTATCTCATTTCTTATTAGAGGGAACCCCGGGACACGGGGTAGAATCAAAGAGGAATTTACCAAACTCCCAACCTTTCCCCACACAATCCACTGAGAGTAGCAGTCCGGGAATTTCCCAGAGATGGAAAATAACCACTGAAAAACGCATTTATTTGGTACATTCACCATAAAGCACAGAATTCAATGCGTTAGCGATCGCCTATTTGACCAAGGATCCACGAGTCAATCAAATATCGATTCTGAGCATGGGTGGGACCCCCGGGCTAAGCTAAATAGGTACAACAGGATCTATATTGCTTTCTTGCCTCTCTCTCTTTCTTCTTCTTTGCTCGTAGAGTTCTTCACCTAAAGCGCTTGATCAGACTGACGATCGTGAAATTGAAAGAAAGCATTCGACCGGGACAAGACCAACTAGACTAAGTAAGAATACCTGCACGGCTAAGACTTCAAGGAGGGTTGAGAAAGATTCGGAATTTCACTATTTCTGAACCCGGTAATGAATGCAGTAGAGACTTGAGGGGAATACTTTTGAGTTTACGAGTGAAGCTATGGGATAGTCAATCCAAGGAAAGCTGAAAACAAAAAGAAAGTTCCTATCCTTCATTCATTCATTCAATTATGTGGACCCCTTTTGGGAATCATTTAAGACCTAGACGATTCGCAACTAGCTGAGAATGGATGTTACACAGCCCTCCGTTCCACATATCTCTACTTTGAAGTGAAGCTACTTTCTTCATTCCCGAGTCGAGAGACCTTTCCCTCCGGATGGAAGCCTAAGCATCTACTTCGACATCCATCGGGGAAGATCCAACGAGCACTGTGTGAATCTCTGAAAAAAGTCTCATAGAGAGCAGCTAAGCAACGGAACTTGTCTTTTAGAAAAGAAAGGACCAGATTGGATTCCTTGTCCTCTTCTTAGCCCCTTCCGTGTATTCGAGTAGGTAGTCTCACGGTGTCCTTTTGTTCTCTGGTTTCACTCCCCTCGTTCTTTCCCATTAATATGATTGGATCTGTCATTGTACGAAGCGAAGCCTGCTACGAAGAAAGCAGGAATAGGATGGAATCATACACCCGCTTTCCATCATTACGGTTTTGAGTTTGGAGGCAGTTCTCACATGATCCTAAGACTTGGAGGAAACTTACCCCTAACTAAACTCCTTTTCTTAGCTTAGAAAGGATTCTCTTCTTCAAGCTGGATGTCTTGGTTGACAATTCAATTCCTATGAGCCTTCCTACCTCCTCCATTTCTTGAGAAGGAGTCCTATCTTCTTGATATCCAGGGATTCATTCGTTGTGCAGCAGAAGAAGACCCCTATATGGAAACTTAGCAAATGGGCTTGAGAGATGTATTGGTTAAAGAGGCTTTTCTAGAATCCCATGTAACCTAGGGGAAAGAAAGAATCAGAAAACTTAGGGTGGTAGGAATAAGCAAATAAAGAAAGAAGGGATTCGCTTACAGAAGTACTATCCCATCCATATTTTGATACCTCAAAAAAAGCCCCAACCCCTGCTCTTAGGTTTTCCTCTCCAGGAGCTTCACTCCGATCCTCTACTATTCTATTCTATTAGTAGAAAGAAGGTGACAATTCTTTACCGGAGAATCGGTTGTTTGTTCTCGTCTCGTCTCTTTCTCTGCTGCTGAGTATTGAGAGTTCCCCCCTCGCCTAACCAAACCAAGGGCTAAGTAAGTGCCCAACCTTCCTATCTCTTCGGCCTTAGTCGATCGAGTAGTTCGCTCCTTCTCTTGATCTGATCTTTCTCCTTATTATGTTTCGGTTGAGGTGGAAACTCTTCCCGACCTTCTGTCGAGTACCCAATTTCCTATTCCTTCAATCTGGGATATGCTACTTCAACAGAATCAGGTCGATCGAGTGCTGACTTTGCGTCTGCTGCTTAGTCTTAAGTTTAGTTAGCATCTGGTAACCTCGCCTAACTATGATTTCCTTCTTTCCCTTCGAATTTGACTATCCGGGAATCCCTTCCCTCTGCTCTGAAGCAGGACGGACTTGAAAGTAAAGTAAAGCTATTCTCTCTTCGCCCCTTGGAATGCCTACCCTAAATGCCGAGCTAAGTGTCGAACCTCTCTCTCAAGTAAAGGTCGAGTCTATTCTATTGCTAACGTCACTCAGACTGAGCCACATTGCTAATCCTTTTAGCCCTATTTTGCATAAAGGAACTAAACCTCGGCTTTGAAAAGCATCTTCGGGTTTCGGTCTTTTTACTACATGGGGCTAGTCCGCCTGATCTACGACCCTCCTCCTAAAAGAATGCTTCGTCTCAGTCCTATCAGAAAAGACCGGAAATGGGATAAATTGAGCCCGCCGTCAAGTAGGAGTCTAGCTCTTTTGTTTAAGCTCTAATGGAGGTGGTAGGCAAGGTTTTGCCCGATGAGTTAAGGGTATGGGAGCCTTACCTTAAGGGCTAGGAAAAACTTCCTTTTCTAAATCTTTTGGCTGCTTTGAAATCAGTCCTTTTGAAGAAATGGACGAAAGAAGAAAGCAAGGATGGAATGAAGGAAGAAAACTTCTCAATCAAAGAAGAGTACCTTTACCTAAGGTAAGAGGGAATCCAGTAGCTCTACAAGGGTTGCAAGCAAGGAAGCTAACCAAACCTAGGTTCTTTCACTCCAAAATCAATCATTCTTTTCCGGACGATGTGGGAGTCCCTGCTATCAAGTCAACTACTTTTGCACCCGAGTGAATATTAAGGGACACATAGAAAGCTCTACAAGAAGTCAGTCAAAGCCATCTCCCGCAGCTTCACATCTTCTTCTTATTCTTAGGACAAGTAGTAGATCCTTTCTTACGCTATTTGCAGGTTTCACATCCTTTAGTCTCGCAGTTCAAGCAATAGTACAGATCAGGAGTGGTAAGGAAAGATATTAAAGAGGAGCCGAAGGAAGATGGCTAATAGATTGACTTGCTTTTTACCTTTCGTATTCGGCGGAAGTCAATGGGAGGACCAGGAGCAGCAAGAGGCACAAGCAAGACCAGAAAGTTGAATCTGAATAGGGATATTAGGAATCGGAACAAGCAACGGATAGATCTGGCTCAAAGGTAGGCTTCAACGGAGTGAACTGGCGAAAAGGTTTCTTATTCCCATCGTTCGGATTGTTGTAATTACGAGGGACTTGCTTTTCCCAACATCTGTCTCGCTTCCAAACCAAAGGAACTAAACGCCTCCCTGTTCTAGAAATTTCGAAAAGTCATTGCCAAAAGTGCTTTCACCTACCTACTAGCTAGGGGCACAAGCCGGGAACCTACCCGGAGTCAGAGCCTTTCCGAATCCGAACTAGGGATCAGATCAACCTAAAGCAAGCACCATCAGTTGTGGATGAATCCAGAAAGTCTTTCTACTTAGCTCGTCAACCGAAGTAGCTATCAACAGCTTTAGCATGACAACTATAAGATAAAGAAAGCCAGCCATGGTAAACTGTCAAAGCTTCTACTGTAGTGTAGCACCTGGGTTCAGCCTTCTCCTTCTTCCTAGTTTCGCTACAAGTTTCGATCTTGGCAAAGAAGTGGAATTTACCAACTCAGATTGAAGACGGCTCTTCCTTGCTAGTCGAAGAAGCAGTATTTGTCAATCTTCAGACGAGAAAAAAGCAGCTATTACCTCTCTTATGGCTGAATACAGAGATGTTTTTGCATGGTCTTATGCTGCCGGTCCCGATTCCTCCTTGGTGGAGTAGCACCGCTTGCTTGTACGGTCCGATGCCAAGCCGGTTAAGCAGGAATCGAGGAAAATGCATCCTGAACTGAAGTGTTGAGCTCTTTCGGTTAAAATCTGCAATGCAAGGAGACTTGTTCCCACTCCATCATGAAAGCTTCCTCCATACGGTTACAATCCCATCGCATCGACGGTCTAAACTTAGCATTCCCAGCAGCAGTTATTCTATTCTTGAGATCTCCTTCGCCTTTGAAAGTCTTAGGCTAAGTAGTGCTATCGAAGCTTGGTAAGCTGTCTTTAGTTAGCCGTTATGACGTTAGGTATGGACTTACGCGTTACGGCTAGTTATATAACTATTATTTGCCCGTATAGATCTTAGTCCGTAGGGCTTTGAGTTTTCTCCTTTGCTGACCGGTGGCCCCTGACGTCACGTCCTACGCATCTGGCATAAATTCTGAACATCCCTATTCTTACCCTCGGAAGCAGACAAGAGTGGCTTCACAACGGACGTAGAATAGCTCCGAAATAACCATAATACGGGCTTTCCATTGTTCGAAAATGCGCAGTTAGTGAGACAGTACGGAATATTCAGGAAGCGGAGTAAGCGAAATAAGTACGATCCGATCTTTGGGCATAACATAAAGGCTTAATTGGCTAAGGGACATATGTAAGATCTATTTTAGATGTCCCCTATGAAATTGCTAGAAGAGGAAGGTGAATTAGGTCGGGCAATCTGTCCTTTATCAAGCCTACTACGACATCCTATCCATACTCTCGGTCTTCTGTAAAGGTAGCGAAGTCACTAACTAGATAGGGGAAGCGCTAGGCAACTAGAAAGGATCGACCCGCTTCAATTCGTTTTGAGTGAAATCACCCGGCAACGTCCTTACTTAACTTACCAGGCCAGGCTCCAGTAAAAACATTCTTTAGGGAACGACCTCAAGCCTAGTAGCCTCGCTATTTAGCTCTTGTCGAGAGGGAAGAGAGCTCTTTGACCCGAAGCAGTTCTTGCTCAAGTTCAGTGAGACCCGGGCTTAGCTCTTTGAAGCAGATGTTGAAGGAAGACGTGCTGCGCGGGAAGACTAAGATCAAGTTAAACAATCTTTCTTTTCCTAGGGGAAATAGGTAATCGACTCCTTTTCATACAACAATATGCAAACCGGGCTTACTATCTTACTATTGAAGGAAATAGATCTACGTAGTTGGGAAAGAAATTACTTTCTTATAAGTGTAAGGAAAGCTTAATTAAATAAAAAATAGCTTAATGCAAGCGAAGATATAGTTAGCTTAGCTTAGTAAGAATATCAGTTGAATAGACTTAACAATATCTTTATTGGGCTCTCTTCATTACACCCCCGAGTAAAAGTATGGCCTCTTTCATATACTTAATTCAATCCTTTTTCATTTCGATTAGATTCTCCATTTTTATTTCATCATGCTTTCTTTCATCTTTATGCCCAAGCTCTGGGCAGAGATTCTGAGCTAGCTCATCCAGGGAGAAGAGTCATCGAATCTCTAAAGCTAAATAGTGGGGTATTACGGGATAATACGGATATCTCATAAATACTACCATCCCTAATCAAAGTTTTAAACGACAATGACTGATGATTGTTGGCAAGGTCTTCGATCAATAAAACTCCATCGAAGCGAGACAAGTTATGAAAATACACGATTAGAGGGGAGCCATACCTTTTATTGTAACCATACCTTTTTTTTTTACAATTTATATTATTCTTTCAACCAGCTTAGTCAGTACCGTAGAACTTCTTTCTTCGAAGTTAGAATCTAATATTAGGTAGTCCTCGCTGAAAAAGGTATTAATCATAGTCTTCTTCTTATCGAGGTCCATTCCAGGACGAACCAAGAGCAGACCTGCAGCATACGGCTTATGGACATCTTTTGTGACAGTCTCCCCTTTATTGTTTGTAACACTAACAGAAACTGTAAGAGTCTCGGTATCAGCAACCAGGAAAGCACCCATTTCGGGACGATTCTCTTTCAGTGTGGTGATATATCCTTTATAGTCACCTTTTTTATTCCTATTGCTGATCTTTATAGCATGGGTGAACTCATTCAAATAAGATTGATCATCTTGATGATCAAGCAAGCACTTCTTTTCATAGATTGAAATAAGCTCATTCTTGATCTCCTCTTTGGATTGGAGAATGAATAAGTGACCTCCTTATGATGTCCAATCATATACACTCGAATAAGGAGATATTCAAGACATGAACCTTTATATTATTCTGCATATTTTTGCATTTGGGCATAGATACGGGCTAAGACAAGATGCTTAGGGAGTATAAAATCAGGATCCATAGCTACAGAGATAAATGGACATACCTCATGAATAGTATACTATAGAGGATAAAATAACCTTTAGTCTCGTTCTCTAGTGAGATGACTAGAGTGGAAGAAAGAAAGGATTTTTACTCTTGCTATTATGGAATTCTTCGGGACTCAGATCAGTAAGCAGAACTGGAACATCTATACCTGGAGCGTCCACCAATGCCCTAACCTTATATACGAAATAAGAAGGAAAGACAGCCCAGAACCGGTCAGCCACTCAACTCTTTCCAAAGAAGGCACATCAGCAGACAGTCTGCCATCTCATAGAAGGGCTGGAAGGGCCCCTTACCCTTTTCCGGCCAGTGAAGATCTTGGAAGAAGGACAAAGAAAGGACACGGAACGACATACTCAAGAAAGGACTGGGAAGCCCCTCTTTTAGAGCTTCTAGAGGACTCAGATGAAACTCCAAGCAATAGACCAGCCGATCCTCTTTCTACTTCGACTTTATTTAACCGTCCCAAGACCTCCGAGAAACTTTCATAGGAACTGGCCCCACAGGAGGGAAGATAGAGCAGTCAAGAGAAGCAGTGGGAAGGAAGTCGGGCAATTATGCCTATTAAACAACAACTAAGGCGCTGGGTAGATTGTTGATTTCCGGGCATGAATTCTATTCGAAGTAGGAGAATACCCATGACCATGAAGAGGGTCTTTTTACAGAATCCGCAGTTTTGAAAGTTGCCCTAGACAGATCATTGCTAAAAGCAGGGAATTTTTCTTGCTAATCTGGTGCTATCATCGTATTAGAATGATCATCCCGTCTACCTTTTTGCTTGAAAGCTTGAACCAGGTCTTGGAATCGGCATTACCGCAGCTAGGATAGATGCTGGGACCAAAAAAGAATGGCTCGACGGTTGTAGGCCTAATAACTGCTGTTGAAGGAATGGAATAAGCTGTCTTCTTAGCAAGATCAACTGCTATTTCAGCTGTTGTCTTTTCTCTTTTCTGTCGCATATCGGCTGTTGCAAGTCTTTTTCTTCGTTGCCGGCTGGCTTTCAAACGGATTGCTTTCAGTACAGCCCCGAGAGCTCACTCCCTCTAACCCTTAGACAATTATCTGCTTCCTTAATAGAAAAGACAGGGAGACCTATTCTCCATCCATCACCAGAGAGATTTCATCTTCAAATTCATAAATGATGTTCCACTTATATAAATAGAAAGCCAGCTCTATTTAAGTTAAGCGGAATCTTTCTGTAGAAGATTTCTGATAAGGACGAATAATGTGTCTTTTCATCTGTTTTCCTTTAGCCATCACCTTTCTCTGGGCTACTTTTTATAGCCGGGCCATGTTTACCAGCTCATATATATGTTGCTTCCGAAATTGAACTTATTCTGCGCTTCATACTTATCTAGTGCGGCCTGTTCATCTTGGTCATCTTACCTGATAGGTTCTCAAGAGCAGTCCATCTTCTTATGATTCTTAGATGGAATAATCCCATCGAAGCCTGGGTGAATCGACTCTCCATACTTAACACATGGGATTTGTGGATTGCACCTTTGATATCAACTAAGATCTTCCCAATCAAATAGATCTCCCCTGGCTAGTAATCTCACCGGTGAAGTTATAGCTCTCGAACAAGCGGTGAGAGGCGAGGTTGCCCGGGTCAACGGATCGAAGGCAGTATTGAACGTTCCCACCTGACTACGAAATAGGCTAGCTGACTTAGCAGTGAAAGACGAGAGAGCTGACCATAAAATGAAAGATGAAATAGCTGGTCCAGCGATGACATTTCTGAGGTCTGGCACCACATTGCTTTTTAGTAAAGAAAGAGAAGGCTTTCATTCACCTTGCGTACTGTGAGAGCGACCTCGCAACTTCCTTCCCTTGCTTCTGTCTTACTCTAAAAACCTATTCTTTTCTTAGAAAGTTAAATAAGTAGGGTATTTTCAAGCAGCTGATTCGATGGCATTTGTCCTAACCTAACATGGGCGCTAAAGCAAATCTGTTATCAAGCTGTTCAAATGGCAATGAAAATGAATGGGCAGGTCGGTTCGCGGGCGAGTCAGCAAGAGCAACTAGATCAGTAGTGGAAAAGGCGGCTAACATGGATGGATCTCTTTCCTTCCCTATTTTCTGTTAGAGTCCTAATCCGACAGTCCAAGTCGTTTTTTTACGGGCCTTAGACAAAAGCTAGCAAAATTTGAGTTAGAAGCTAAGCTCCTTTTTAAGGTCATCTCTTTCCATGTAAGTTCCCCTTGCTTGAACTTGAGGTTTCCAGTGGTGAGTAAGCCTTTACCTTTACAGCTGTCCCCTTGAAAGTTGGCAAAGACAATCCATCAGACAAGGGAAAGCCAGAAAGTCAGATAGTGAAAGCAAGGGCAGGTTCAAAAGAGTATATGTGCTTTTTTTTTTCTCAGCTAAAGAAAGTTCATGATTGAAGGCAGCTATTACCAGACATTTGTAGAACATTGCCTCTAACTCACATACCATATTATCTGGGCTCACATAATTCATGGTTATCTCTTGAAAGGTAGGAGTGCGTGGGGCATCCCCAATGACTGTTCTTGGAGTTGGAGGAAATTGCTGAACTTGAGGGACACTATGAGACCTTTCATCCGGTCCAAAGTGGGTAATGGGGAAGGTACTTTTCTTTGGTTCGACAACAGGCATCCGTTAGGTCCCATTGTTCAGAAGTCTAGTAGTATAATCTGTTATGATGCTGCTATTCCGTTCTATGCCAAAGTCAACACAATTATTGAAGAAAACGGGTGTAAGTGGCCGGAGGTTAGATCTTTCAATAGGTCCCCTCGAGTCCACTCAAAAACTACTTTACTAACTAGTGACAGGGAGATTTGAAAGACTGATGGAGGGCACACTCCTGGTCGTAACTACCGCTTGAACGGGAAATGGGGAAAGAAAGCAGGAAGATAAATCCCTCGTAGGAGCTCGGAGAAAGAAAGATAGCAAAAATCTATTCTATTATAAGGGAGTGAAAGGCGGGTGAACTAGTCCGTAGTGCGCTTCAGAGAATCTGAAATACCGGTGAAAGCTTCTTCAGGTAATGCAATTGTTACATTCCGTTCAAATAGAAAGCTTTTGCTTTTGGCCAGTTCAAGGTCAGTCGTGAGCTGTAGGAAAAAAGAGTAGCGAACCAGAAGAAATTCCCGTAGTTGAATGAGGAGGACGTTTAAACTTTCCAGCAAGCAGAGAGTATGGAATACTCTTATCAAAACGAGCACTATACTCTTCTTTTGTTTAGGACAGAAAGATACTCAAGGAACGCAAAGAAAATCCTAAATATTTCATATTACCTCAACTCAAAGGTTGTTTACTCGGATCTTTCTTATCAAAGCGAGGGAGTCGTTTCAGGCGAAATCAAATCAGAAGCGATTTCCGCTCTACCATTAATTGTGGAGCACCCCCGTCTTTGCTAAAGAAAGTCGAGACATTCATAAAGGCATAAAGAGAGTTTTGGCATTTCTAGGATTAGAAGAAGGTCCTATTGATTCAATCTTTATGCTTGGCATGGAACTCTTGTTTCGAGTGAAAGGGATCTCAGCGGTGGATAGTTAATGCAGTGGGAATGATAACTAACAAACAGAAAAAAGAAAGATAACTAGAGCGAACCTCCATAAAGCAAAGGAAAAAAGAAGAAAATGAAAGGGAAGAAGCTTTATTCCATAGATATATTCTACTAGCTTGAATGTCTTTCTTCATCTTTGTTTTTTTAAGACAATCGCAGTTAGAGTTTTGGTATGCCCTTTATACTGGTGCGCTCTGGTGAGTAGTAGTTCTTTCTCTGTCTCTGGGAGTAGACGATATGGTAAGCGTGGTAACCATCTTCTTTTATAGAATAAGGAAGTGACTGCAGTGTTTTATATAACAGCTTTTAGGTCTAGAGATTCATCTCCTAGTCTGTGAGGAAAAGAGGCTATTGGAAAAATAGAAGTAGGGGAGGAGACCCGGCAACAAAGTCCCCGGCAAAAGTCAAGGTCTACCCTGGCGATAAAGAAGAAAGATCAGGCTCAAGGCCCATCTCTTCGAAAGCCAGAGTTGAAGAAAGAACTCCGAGTTCAAAAGAAAATATATATATAAAACTATAGGCACCCACCTTTGACTAGTATACTCGGGACTTATTCTACTGGGAGATCGGAATAACGTAAATAGAGCTGGCAGGGAATAGAATGTTTTGAGGCTAATAGGGCCAAAGGTGCCTTGCGAAGAGAAAGACCACACTTGTAGGAGACTTTTTACCGATTTCAAGGAATTGAAATGATCGATATATATGTATAGTAGTTTCTTTCCTGACTTTAGACAGTCGTTTGAAAGCCGCTAAGTGCACTAGTTGACTTCCCCTATGAGATTGACCCTGCTGGGATCACTGAATCTTCTTCCATATCTTCTCAATCCCATCGCTTCATGCCTTCGACTGAGACCTATCTGCTTCATTCCCGAGTTTCACTTCACTTGGACACTGCCAAAGAGGACCAAAGGGAAGAAGGTGGTCTACGATCAGCTGCTTTTGCTTTCAAGTCCAGTTGATCCAGTTCCACATCCAGCAAGGAAGACAAGCAAAGGCATACATCCCAAAAAACCCACAAGGTCAACCATCCATTCGATTTGGCACTTTAGAACACTTTTACTAAAAAACTCTGACACAAAGGAAAGACCTTCCATTCAATAGAAGTTCTAGGAGAGTCTTCTTTCTTTCAAAAAAGAGGCCATTCTTGGTCTTTCAAGTAGCCCGAAAAGGGCTGGCTACCAATAAATAAGAGAAAAAAAAACGAAGAGCTGGCTTACGGAGCTTACTCATCCAAGGTGCGAAGGGGCTTTCATGGGCTGATTATGAGGCTTGTACTTCTCTCCCGTTAGGCATTGGTTGGGGTATAATCACTTTTTGATTGAGGCAGTAAAAAAAGATATAGATTCTTAAACCAGAAGTACGGTACGATCCGACACGAGCTTGCCCTTCTGACAAGCGATACTTGATACAAATCAAGATCAGATAAAAACCAAGCCATCTTCCAAATGGTGGAATGGGTAACTCCTACCTATTCAGTCTCTAGTGAATTGAAGGCGCGTCAGCCCTCCAACTGGCGTAGCTCAAACCTGAGGTCTAAGCCTAATTGTAATGGTGGCATGTACCGAGGTTCTATCTTAAGCAAATCCGGAGAGAAGAGATTTGTAAAGTCAACCAGGGTTACGTAATTCGCCCGTAAGGTAAGGAAGCGGTATGGATCCGTTTAAGCTTAGCCTGAAAGCCTCACCCCTTTAGCCTGCCCTCAGCATCCGATCAAATCGCCGCCTTCCAGACTTAAGAAAGCTTACTAGCTAGGCCGTTAGTTAGGTCCAACCCTGGCAAAGTGATTACTTACCCCGCTTACATAGAATAAAGTTCTCCAACTTTGAACACTTTTCTTTGCCTTCTTCACTCCTCGTTCCCTGTCCGATCTACTTTTTTTGAACTTACTACGAGGAATTCACCTATTACTTTCTTGCCTTCTCGATGGCCTTACTCTGGCATTTCTTCTGTTGCAGCTCAATCACCAACATAGGATAAGGAAGTCTCAGCTCTCTTTTTTGATTGCAGTTAGCGCGCTTGACTACGAAGATAGAACCAAAATAACTAACCTCAGACTACTTTCATAGTTGAGAACTTCTCGTTTACTTTTAGGCAAAGGTGAAGGGGGCTTGAAACTTATGAATCGACTGGATCAGCTGTAAACTACACATAGCTATGGCTATGGAACATAAATGGATGCTTAGCAAGGTGCTGGATCAACCGGCGAGACTTCCTACGCCGAGAGCACCAAAGCTATGAGAACAGGTCTAGTTAATGCCCACCTTAGGTAAGCCGGGAGGAGGAATAGACAATAGGGAGAGGGGGTTCATTTGCTCTTATCCTGTCCAGATAAGAGATTTGAAGGTCGATAAGGAGTTGGTAAGCGCATTGACTTGAGTTCTCCTCCACCGGTCTTGATGTTGGAACCTTACAACTTCTAACTCGTTTTCAAAAGCAGGTCGAATGCCCTATGTGCTATTTTGATTGAATCATCTCCTGCCCTCACTCACTCATATGCGATCCTCTTTCTATTTGCATTAAATATTATCATAGCGGTTGTTCACAAGAGGTTCGTCGCTCCTCTCGGATGTTGGGACCTTTCTCAATCAAAGTAGTTATTACTAAATTACAAGTTATTCACGAATTACTAATAGAAAGATAAGATAATCTCTGACGAGTGGTTACGGCATTGGTTTGCTAAAGAAAAAATAGGGTTACGTAGATAGAAGAAAGAATGTCGGTATGGGAGTGAAATAGAGGGAAAAAGAAAAGGTACTCGGACCTCAGTACTAGAACGGTAAAGAGAGTGGGTTGGGAATGCTAGTGCCAGATTTCATCTCAAATTGAGCTGCCATTGATGACAAGGGCTTGAATCACCGAATCCAGACCTTATTAGAAGACAAGTCTTAAGTTATGAGAAAGGAGCCTAAGGTTAAGCGGATTATGTGTTCAATCTCTTTTTGAGAATTTAATGCCTTCTTCTCGAATGCCTTGTTCTCTTAGTATAGTACAACTAGGCTGTTAGATAGGCTTGTTATAGAATCCGCTGTGAACCAATCGTAACCCAATGAGAGCTAAGAGAACAGAAGAAAAAGCTTCGACGATTTACCAAACCAAATAAAAAGAAAATTCTTATTATTTTTATTTTCCCTCAAAGGAAAGGACTATTTAAAGATGTGGTATCAAGTTCGTTCTGTGCTGCTAGTGAA
Source organism: Euphorbia biselegans (assembly GCA_948330635.1). Classification (NCBI taxonomy): domain Eukaryota; kingdom Viridiplantae; phylum Streptophyta; class Magnoliopsida; order Malpighiales; family Euphorbiaceae; genus Euphorbia; species Euphorbia biselegans. Next base: position 20,212 of record CAOJCO010585761.1, on the reverse strand, counting down.
ACTACTTATTTTAGTTCTATCGTTCAAGTGAGTTAAGCTTAGCCCACGTATTAAGTCTTTGGTTCGATAGGACTCAGGAGTAAGATAATCTATAAAATTAGTTCAAATCGAATAGTTCCACAGCTGATTAACTCCTTAAGGCGGGTAAGAGTCAATCCTACTTGGTAGTTCCGGATGTGCCCACAGCTGATCAATGCACGAGGATCCATAGCACCTGGGGATGGGGAAGATTCCTTCTATCCGTCAAGCATTGGAGTCGTGCCTGAATCCTTTGTTCGTTCTTCTATTTCTATCATCTGCACTTGCCTTGCTCAAAGGAAGAAATTGTGAAAGGAAAGAAAGTAAGTAGCTCACAGGGCAACGAAGCAAAAAATAAAAGACTTTCGAAGTCCTCATCGCGGGTGTCCTCTAAGCTTCTCGTTTGAATTAGTATGCGCTTTTCTAGCCGTTGCCTTGATAGACTGACCTCCTCAATCTTTCTACTGAAGGCGCAGCAAGCTCGTCCTCGCCCTCTTAGGCACATGGTTCTAAAGTAAAGATTCAATCTCAAAGCGGTACTAAAGATTAGGCAGAAGCGGAACTATAACTATAATTCTTCGCCCCTTTTCTTTTATATTTACTGCCGATGGGACTGCCTTATCTATTTCCTCTGTTGGAAATATGTTTTCTTCATGTTCTTCTCTTAGTCTTTCTAAGACTAGAGTCTTTCATGTTCCACGGTTTGTTACCTAATTCGGATGAAGAAGACTCTTGCAACTTATTATCCTTTCGGAGAAGAAGAATAGGTTATCTATTTTCAATATTGGAAAAGGCCTTAAGGATACATCCAATTTCAAAAAAAAAAATTTTCAACTTTCCATACAGTTTTAGTTACCTTCTTCTCTTAACAATTTACCAGTTGATAGTTCACGAACGAAAGCTGCTAGGACTGATGCTCTTTAACCCAACGGAAATACATTCTCTGCCTCTACTTTTACGGGAGTAGTTAAATGACTTACCCTTTGAGGAATAGGGGGGAGCGATGACGCTGACAGTGAATACTTCTCTCTCCCCCATCTCTTACCCGACTTTGGACTATAACCTATCTCCCTGAAGAACAACCTTGCGGATTCTCTCTCTCTAGGTAATAAACTCTCTGGGTAATAAAAGGCATTTCCCTGCGTGAATACAATACCCAAGAGTTATATCCTTCAGTTTTCGTATTGAATCTCCACTAGACATGTAACTCTTCGTAGAACAACGAGACCCACTGATTCAGTTTTTTAAACTGAAATTTCTTTTTCCGTAGGGCACTGCTCTCTTTTCATCTAACTCAATCATAGCAAAGGATGTTTCTGCATCCCACTCGTCTTTACTGTCAAGATTAGCGTACTGAACGATTTCCATTATTATGTTATTTCAGGTTCGTTGATCGGATCGAGGGTGCGAGCCCGAAGTCAATCTTCATCAAGACAAGACAGCTGACCGAGTCGAAACCTACTGCTCAAGTCTGACGAATGCCGTTCATGAGCTGGTAAAGTCGAGATCAATCAACTGGGATCGGATCGCCACACCCGGTGAAAAAGAAAAGAGTCGCTTTCCTTACTGACTGAGCACCTTCCCCATCTCTATTTGAGACAGATAGAGTTTTCACACAAAGGCCTTGACTCGCCTATCCGAATCCTCTACTTTCCTTCTTCGTTCACCTGCCCGGTCTGGTTCACCTTACCCGCTGGCTTGGACGAGTACAGTTCACTGATTTGAATCACTTAAACTAAAGCTCTGATATCCGTAGTACTTCATTTCTTACTCGTCACAGTCAAAATCCCGTGGATTACTGACTTGAACTAGCACTTGCTGCCAGCAGACGATCAGGCGAGATGCTAATTAGAGAAGGACTGACCGGACCTGCCTTCCCGAAAAGCAAGCACGAGCATACAGATTCGTAGTGTTCGTTCGGAGATTCCACTCGGGAAAGCAACTCTAGTCTATATTCTTTGTCTTGAATCACAGAGGAAGGACAAGAGCTCGGACAACAACTATCACAACTGAAAATGCGAGAACTACTTACTAGCTATCTGACAGTAGTGAAGATATGCGAAAGAGGGATTCTGCTACGGAATCGGATATTGCTGTAGTTGATGAAAGAGCTGTAGTGAGTTAGGTACCGCAGGCTATTCCAACATTTCGGAGAACCACTTTACATTGGCATCTTGGCCGGGTGGATCCGTCCCACTCTCCGGACCTCACCTCTGCTTTTTTGGAGTACGGGATGACTCGGAGGGGAAGATAGAACAGAACCTGTCAATTACGCCTTTAGGGGACGCTACGGTGCCTTAGCTGGTTCCCGATCCTCCTCCAAAAGTTCGACCAATCGTTCGAGCGCCAGGGATACGCATCCTTTCCAGCTCCCTCAACCGACTGACTCAGTCGACCTGTAACTGTAAGGAGAAGAAGGATACGTTGAAATGATGTCCATGTCCCTTCCAGTCCGATCAAAAAGACGAAAAAACCATACTTAAAAGAAAGACTAAGAGTTTGACTTCTCAGCCAGGGAAATGAAATAAGAGAAGGGTTAGGAAGCTAGTAGCAAGACTGATTAGGACTCCTTTCTAGAACTAATATTTATTGCTTATAGCTCTTTCCTACCTTAATGAAAGTCTTAGATTGCACGGGAATCGGTGAAATAGAGACTCTCATTTCTACTTTACTAGTAGAGCAAGGCAAAAGAGTTATCTGCTGCCTGAGCTAACCCAACAGCAAGCCGAGCAGCTAGAGATGCCTGAGCTGTTTACAATGTTGTTGCCGAGCGTCAACATGGACAAGAATTTCCTGAGCAAGTGAAGGCTAAATAGGACAGCTATTCAAACGCTTAACACATGAAATTCGATGAATTAACGTAATAATAAGAAAGAAATGAAATAATATGGCTTAGCTGCTTCATCAGTCTCGTTACTTCGTTCCTCCCTCTGCTCTACTTCGTTCCCGGTCGAGCTGCTACGCTACGCTCCCTTTCAGTTCAGTCTCGTAACTTAACGTACCTCTCGCTATTCTAGAGAAGAAACTACTGGCTTTACAGGGTTAGATCTATTCGTGAAGCAGGAACAAAGTCTCAATATAAGGTGAAAGAGAAAGAACCTTCTTTCATTTGAATTTCCTGTTTAACTAGTCAGCCTCTAACTTAACTCTTGAATCCGCGGGCTTGGAAACCTACTTTCTGAACTGAAGCGGGCCCTACCACGTATACAGTCTGCGGAACCACGCCTAGCTGCGGTGTCAAGCTCATATCCTCTGCCTCTTTCTTGAAAAGAAACTATGCCTGATAAGGCGAATAAAGACTCATCTTCTTTCATATCAGATGTGTCAGAAGCATCAAATGATGTTTTATGAGGTGGGGGAATCCTAATCCAATGCCCTAAGCTCGCGGTGACAGAATGCTGTTATGTCCCTGGAGAGTGCTCCCCCAGGAGTTATGTGCCCGGCCTTTTCACCCTGTGCTCTTAGTACCTTTCTTACTCGAAACTAGACTTTTCACCCCTACGTATCTTTCTTACGTAACTAGTCTTTGAACCCCCACCTCTCCCTATCAGTCGAGCGTCTACGAACCTTTCGCTATCACTCAAGCAACTACGTACCTTTCGTTTCACTCAAGCGTCTGCGAACCTTGCTTGCAGTCTCGCTGCTTCCACTTTTGGTTCCCCCGCTTCTTCATAGATAGCTTCAAGCTTTCTTTTCTTCCATGATTAGATTGTTTTTTTCTTTTCAAAATTTAGGAAGGCAGTATAAGTGGTACAGCGAACCAGTCAATCCATTCATCTGAGGCCTTGTTAAGTACCTTAGGGCAGTCATCTTAGAAGGGATGGCGTGCTCTTAGGCTTGGGTATGGAGACCATATGTGGTAAAGGGGAAGCTGTGAGTAGACCCGTTAGGCTAGTATCGGTGGTAGGGGATTCCATCTACATAATTTAGCCATAGGGTAGGGTAGTAAAAGGAAGAGGACGAAAAGACTCAGATTAAAGATCTGACATAATAGCAGTAGGGAGTCTGCCCAGAAAAGAAAGATACGAACGAGGTTTTTCTCAGTCAGCAGATGGGCAAGAATTTTGAACTCATTCTTTTCCCCAGTTCTGAAAGAGTAAGAAGCGAAGAAAAAGAAAGTCAACCAACGAGTAGGTCGTGCTGGTCTGGAATTTCGTTCTTGAGGAGATTGTAAGATCGGAGTAGGTCTTGGGCTGATAGCAGTGCGGATAGCGAAGATCTAGAAAAAGAAAAACAAAGAGATTGTAAATTCTGTCAGAGGCAGGGGAAGGAAGTCAGTCTTAAGCAGACGGAGAAGAGGGAAAGGGCGGAACACCTGGATATGCTGAGACCAAGTACGCTTGGGACTGGATTGAATCTTTAGTTAGATAGAGGGGTGGAGTCTCAACTACCAAAGGATTCGTAGTGTACACGGACCATCAAGCACTGAGGTTCTTACAGTCTAAAGAGAAGTTGAACGCGAAACACTCTAAGTGGGTTCCTTCCATCGTTCGTGATACGACATAAGGAAGGGAAGGGACTTCTCACATTTGGGCGTAGCAGATGCACTAAGTAGAAGGGCCATCTTTACTTTTTATTTTAGCATTACAACAAATGAAACTGGCTCGATAGACTACTAGAAAGATAGATTTTACATACCAGATTTACCTTAACCCATTCCATTCCATTAGGAATGTGCGTACTATAACGAATCAGGAATAGCTTTTCTTTTCTCTAGCCCCGAGCCGGAACTAAAATAAAAAAGAGCGTTAAGGCATAAAGTACGATTAACTAGAATCTCTGGATTCTAAGCTTGTAAGCCGAAGATAGGTATTAGATCCCGAGCAGGAAGGAGTACTAGGGAATATGAAATGCACTGGCGTCTCACGATAAGCTTTGGCATTACGCTTTTTGGTCGAACTCTCATTTTCACGTAATCCCCTATAGGTCTAGGAGAACAGAGCTACCTTTGCTCCCAGCTTCAGGGTGACGAAGGAACTTAATTTGACTTTTCTAGGAGTTACTCACGACGAACATTATGGCAAGAACTAGCATAAAAATAAGAAATAAGAGAAAAGAGTTACTTTCCAGATGCACCTATGTTATCCGGGAAAAAAAAAGTCAAGAAGGTCTTCCAGTACCTTGATGATTCTGTACCGAGTATGGATGGAATCTGGTGGGCAAGATCCCTGATCCGCTAGGGCTTTAATCCAATGGGTTTGGATGTTGGTGAGGGAGCTGATCTCTGTTCTGGAAGGTAAGTTCTTTATTCGAAGTGCTACACACCACTGCCTGGAGCTTTCTCTCTGCTTTCATTGTCCCCTCTTTGTTTGTAAAGTGCCATTCTTTCTGCTAGCTATCTAGTGGTCTGGGCCTTTCTGAGTTAGGGCTCTTTCTTTCTCTCTCTTGGTCTATGTGCCTCTCTACATTGTTTATCTTCTCCTGACTTCGTAGCTGAAGGGAGCATCTTTCTCATATAGGAAGATGAATGGGCAATGGAATTCCAAAAGGATTGAGCTCCGCGCATCCCTTGATCTCCGCCTAACCGGGGCCAGGCTAGTTTAAGTCTTTGGTTTCTGACTTGATGGGATGGGAGTCACAAGGCTTTAAAGAAGGCCGAGGAGCATGGAATGTTATTTCTTCTTCCTCTGGAATGGAAGAATTGGTTCAGCATCAACCCGGGATTCTTTCCCCGACTACAAGAAAAGAAAGCCTTGCTTGAAGCTTGCATTCAGGAAAGTCTGTTGCTCGTTCAAGTTCAATCCCATCGCGGAATTCTGACTTCTGCTTTTCCTTCGATCCAACCGGATTCCCCGGCTCTCGGAATTCCCCTGAAAGAGTCACTCTAACGGGGCATTTTACTAGTCGAATTTCCTCGGGTATAAGAACGTAACTCAATTCAGCTTAGAATTCATCTATTCCATTTTGAAGGGCGGATCTTGTTTACTCTGATTCCTTCCTTGGTTTGGTACTGTTTTCAGCCTTATAGCTTAGCTCATTGAAGCCTTGCCCTCTAGCTTTTTCCCTCGGCTCGGATCATAGAACTGCCTTGTCCCGATTGAACTGGAATTGGCTAAAGACCGGAGAGTGAAGATCCTCTGTTCAATGGCATTCAGATCAGGCATGAAGGAAGTAGGGTAAGGCATGATTCGGAAAAGAGTCAAGAAGTAAGCATTCAGCTTTGCTTTATGGTCAATATAATATCCACCTTAGTAAGAGTTGCATCAACTAATCAAGCGAACTCCTTCTTTCTAGAACTTTTGACCTACGACACAGGCTTCCCCAAACCGGCCTTCAAGGACAGATCCGCGGGGTCCCTACTAAGGGCCTTTTTCCACCCCCTTTGGTTTGGGAGAGCTAATGTTCCCAGTCGAGCAGATTCAAACCTCTTTTCGTTCGAAATTTAAAATCTGCTATCCATCCTATGTAATTTGTTTTGGCTGGAAAGGCAAGATCGGTGGTCCCGAGCCATGAACTATTTTGTTTTCCCGTGCTTTTCCGGGCTTTCGAAGTTTTCTGTCTGTCTTTTCTTGGGATTTAGTATGGTATGCACTGGATTCCAGAAATGCAATTCAATGGACCAAGAAGTTCAGTCTAATTTCCTATATATTTCCGGTATGAAATTACTCGACTGCTAAGGAGAGGTTTGGAGATGGTCGACCATCGGGTAAAAGCTTGATTCTTACGACCAGGGGTACTTTAAGTTACGAAACCGGAGGAAGTTGCTTTGAAGCGGGGGACTGAAACGAAAGGTTCGAAGGTTTGCAGATGCTCGGCCAACAGGAGAGGAACTTTCTTACCCGGGGTTTGAAAACTTATAATTAAGTAGCGAGACCGGGAGGATTTGAAAACTTGCTTTACCGCGAGGTACAAGCGCAAGGAACGGAAAGTCACTCGACTGGAAGGTTCGAAGATGCTTGCGCGGAAGTGCAAGGAGAAGGAACGTTAAGCCACTTGAGTTCAACGAAAGGTACGAAGGAAGTAAGTCGGCTAATCTCCTATCAAACTTCTAGCTTTAGGGGACACTAGACAGTCACACAATCTAGGTTCTTAACTTCCCAAGCAGTACGAAGAATTGCGTCTTTAAGCTCAAAAAACTTTAGGAAAACCCGTCTTTTTTGTCCGCAATCACAATCAGTCGTAATTTCAAAGATGCTCATATATGTAATTCTATTTCCCGGGGAGAAGATAGATTTGCTGGCTCGACCAGACGGGGCAGGCAGGAAAGGGCTAGCTCGGTCGGGGAGGTACGTTAAGTTACTCGACTGAAAGGAGAGGGAGAATGACAATTGAGTCGACTGCAAGGAAGTTCACTAGCTCGGCCAAATGGGGTCTTTTAAGCCGGCTAATCTCAAACTTCTTCCTGAAATATTACTTCTAGGGGACGCTGAACAGAAAGAAGATCCCGGTGAAAAAGCATTAGAAGCATGGCCTTTTCTTACTAAAAAAGCTATCCAAAGTTGACCAAAACCGTTACTTACTGTCTTTTTTCCTTGAAATTCTAGAAGTTTCTCAAATCACACACAACACATACTATATTTAGTATGCGGGTAAGGGGTAAGTAAGAAAGGTTTGCGGGTAAGTAAGAAAGGAGAGGAATGGAGTTACTCGACTGACAAGGAGAGGGGGAGTTAGGGACGTTGTTACTCGACTGGAAGGAGAGGAACGGACTAGCTTGACTGAAAGGTACGTTCTTGCTCGAGCAGACCAACTGGGAGAGGTAGGTAAAGCAGCCTGAACTACACAGTAGCGGAGCTAAATCCCACCCAGTCCATTGAATTTCATGAATCCCGCGCATACAAAAACTAAAGAAAACTCAACTTTTAGTTGATCTCATTTTCCCGTCTTTTTAGCGTGAAATTCAATTTCTCAATTACTATCCACTCGGGAACACCGATCTTACCATCACCCTGCTAGTAAAATTACAGAATATATCTGATTTTACATTTTTAGTGATTTCCTTCAAAAAAAACCGGATCCTCTTCTTGCACTTCTCTGATTCAAGTAGCCAAACTCCCTTTCTGCTTTACCTGATTGATTGCCTCGATCTTCCACACCGAACACACTGTAAACCAACCCAACCCCTTGAGTCGATATCTGGTTCCCACCTTTACTGCAGCTACAGAAGATAGTTCAGTAGATGAAAAGTTTGAGTTCCTTTCAGCTGTCACAGGTTTACTTCTTGACTTCTTTCACTTCGAAAATGTAGGGGTTCGAGTCGAAATACCCTTCCCTTTGATTCACTTTTCGCTTTCGTACCCAATATCCCTACCAGTTAAGTACCAGACGATTAGACTTGCTACATCCATAAAGTAAAGTGGGGGCAAGTCAGTCTTTAGCGTCCTACCGGGATCACATCCTCCACTCCTTTCCTCCTTGCTGCACTCATTCTTTCTATCGAACCTAGCAAGAGCTTGACTCCTATCTATCAAGGTAGTCGATCGAGTTGCTTTCGCACAGGAATATGAGAAAATTTTTCTTTCTATTCCATGGGGCTAAATAAGGTGCAATTATCTTTTGCACTTCATATGTTTGTTATTTAATCAGAGACGAACTAGACTATTTCCGATCAACCCTAGTGGGGAATATCGGGATTAGTCTTTTGCTTCCCTCCTTTCCAGCAGCTGCAGCAGAAGAAGAGGAGTTCTTTTTCTCAGTCTTGGTCTAGCGGATTAGTACCTCTCTCTTTTCTTTCTTTGTACCATTACCTCTACCTTGACCTTAAAGAAGTACACTACTACTTAGCTATTCCGTACTGGATAGCTTACTTTTACTTACTGTAAAGGGTTACCTGAGGAAAGTGTTCGACAGTGTTGACTGTCCTAGAAGCTGCCATGCTGGCTATGTGCTTCCCCCATAAGTGGATCGAATGAATAAGGGCCCGCATTACTACCCTAAAATATTCCATTGTTCTCAATTACCCTCCACGCCTATTTCCCCAGTAGTAGAGGTCTCAGGCAAGGCGACCCCCTCTCCCCCTATTTCTTTTCCATTGTTATGGAATGTCTATCCTTGCTCTTACAAATCTGTGAGGAAGCGAAGGTCAAAAAGGTCCCATACTCTAAAGATGGGGTCTCCGTTTCCCACCTCCTTTTTGCTGATGATCTATTCCTATTTTTCCCGATCCTAGTCAAGCCCCCCGGGCTGGAAAGAGGGAAACTTCAGATCTGACCTGTAATCCTAGCGGCTTGAAGTAAGACATGGTGAGGTTTGAGCGCGCTCTATCGTCCCTATATTTATCCTTCCCATCCAAAAATGCCCGACTTTACTTATTTTTGAAACTTAGCTCTTTTTGCCCGGTGAAACCCGAAAGAATTTCCCATTCATTGGGAGGAGTTTCCGCTTAGACCCAGTGAATGTTCCAGTTATTGATGATGCCGATGAACCCCTTTTATAAGCGCCACCCAGAGGAGGAATAGGCAGTTTACTTTCTTTTGACTAAGTCAAAAAGCATTTTTCCATTCTTTTCAAGACTGGTGCTCATTGAGTTCTATATCCAGTTGCCCGAGCTGTTTACATCGTTGACTCAGAACACGAGGTTCCGCACCACTAGTCCCGGCAGCTTCTTCACCACCATAGGAAAAAAAGATTTTTACGGGAAGTGTTTGACTCGTGTTTAGGTAACCACTGTACCAATGCTCTTTGTTATCATCGAAGCAGCGGGGACTAAAGTAGCTCCGGCCGGGGCTTTTTTGACCTACGGTTACCTGCAGGAACAAAGCTGAGATAGCGCATCCATCTTTGAGAGCGGGGCGTAGAGATTTATACGTCTTGCTTCGATAAGATATCGGGTGAGACTCCGGAGGCATTTCTCTTTCTGCAATGGACTCTTCTGATATTGTATGCTTGCAAAGGCCTTATCTCATAGTACTATGAAGCAATGGGCGTATCTCGTATGCCTGCAAAGCCTGTCCTTTGACCGGCCTTTTACTTTTTTTAAGCGCTCGAATCTTGTTTGTAACGCGACGTACCCGCCACTGCACATAGGGCAACCAGCGCTTGACTCTGGATATCTATTACAAGGCGGTCAGTAACTCGCTTTGGGTCTTTATCTCGATCAACAGTTGAATAAGCAATTGATCCAATTGTTGCTCGAGTTAATATGTCGGCTCGGGCTTTTTTATCGATCGATATAGCGCACGGAAAGGGCCATAGAAAAAATTGACTTCGTAGCGGCATGACCCTCTTTGTCGGGTAGCTGGGATTTCTTCCTTACCCCATCACCCACGGCCCGGTAACAAGAAGGCTTTTTTAGCTTAGAAATTCGTGCAGGGGAAAGAATATCTTCTCGTTTTTATACTACTCGTAAGTGCCTTGAACACATTGGCATTTTTGGGTATTGAGGTGCTCAAGTCTGGTTTACGCTTGTGTTGATGTTCAGTGAAGGTCGGTACGGCGAGAGTCTTTCCAAAAGATCGAAACTACGCTATTCAAAGCATTTTCTCTTTCCGAGGAAGGCACGAGATGTGAAAGAATTCCCAGCAAGAACGAAAGCAATTGCCACTGTGCCCTTAAAATTCATAGGATGGGTAACGCCTGGAAAGACACTCAAAAAGGCTGTAAACTTTCTACAAAAGGATTAGATTAAGCTGGATCTCACTGGCTGGTTTACTAGCTTTATAACCAACCTGCTCTTTTAACCAAAAATCCCTAGTCTAAGAAGAGACTGTTTGAAAGGTCAGGCCCTTGCGGATTTCTTAGCGGAACATCCTTCAACTATGACGCAAGAGGCCGACATGGAGTTACCTATCTGTGGAATAGACAAAGTTCCTTGGACTTTAAAGTTTGATGGTTCCAGTACAGAGAAATCGGCTGGAACAGGGGTAATTATCACTATCACTTCTCCTTCTCAATTTAAAACAGCCATTTCGTTTCGGTTAGATTTTGATTGCACTAACAATCAAGCCGAATATGAAGCTCTAATCATCGGATTGGAACTTTTGAAAGATCTAGGAGCTAAAAAAAGATTGAAATTATGGGTGACTCACAATTGGTGTTGAAACAGCTTACTGGAGAGTTCAAATGTACCAGTATGTCGTTGGCCCCTTACTTCACAACGGCCAGACAACTACTGGATGATTTTGAAGATGTTCGAATGATCCATGTTTTGAGAGAATCGAACTGGGAAGCAAATGAGCTGGCTCAAATCGCTTCAGGATTGCGCATTTCGGAGGAATTGACACACTAAATTATTCTTAAAAAGAAATCCTTCAATCCTGGAACGTGGAATTCAAATAGAAAGCTTCAACATTGATGCACATTTGATCAATGATTGGAGAGAGCCTCTCAAAAGGTATTTACAAAACCCTTCAGCTCGAACTCCTTATTCAGTCAAAGTTAGGGCACAACATTTCGTTTTGATAGAAGGAGAGTTCTTAAGAAGGAAGAGGTTTTAATGTTGAGATGTTTAGGAATGGCAGAAGCTTTAGAAGTTATGAAACAAGTACATGAAGGTATGTGTGGCGCACTGAACACATAGTTTCAGGAAGTTAAGTTGTGTGGAATGCGCTTTCTTTTCGCTGTATGGGGGCGCGTAGGGAGCGTATAGTGCTATTGTTTTCTTTTTTTGTACTGTCTATTAACTCAGAAACTTTCCCTTAGGATGCATTCCTGGTAAGTAAGCCGAGTTCTTCCCTTGAGAGAAGGACTCGGTGAACGTCTTTCAATGTTTTATTTCTGATGTGAATTCTCCTAGATCCTTGTTGCTTAAGCTCTGATAAAGCAGTCTTGTTTAAGCGCATGGTCTGCTAGTAGTGAGAAATCTCGATCTTCTTAGTCTTAGCTTAGTATTTCGGTTCGGAAAAGGAACAACCCTTTAGGGGTAGGGGGAAAGAGTCGCCGTGGAGTGTGCTATTCCCGCCCATCACCTTTGCACTAATGTGTAACTCGTAGTACGGCTACGGCCGGCGAACTCTATGCTTAGCGCTAAGAGGTAGAACTGCTACCCCGGAGGCCTGTGTTAAGCATATGTGTTTTCAAAAAATTGGAGTCTCGGTTGTGCGATTTTATTAACTTGATCCCGACTCTTGAACGGATTTTTTCAATTGGACGTGGAAGCTCGGATCTCACTTCATTACCCTCGGTGTGCACGACCACCCCTTCAAAAAGATGCCTGCCCCAGAAGAAAATTCTTTGTCCACTGCATCCGAGGAAAATCAAACTGATCAACTTTCGTTACCCGCGGACGCGGAATTAAGTCGAAAGGAGAGGGAGCCATTACCACTCTTTGATTTAACGGAGAGTTAGACTGAAGACTTTAGCTGAGCAATCTAGGTGAAGAACTGCCAAAGCATGGCCTAAAAGAAAGAATTGGAGCTATCTCAATTTGCCGTAAACCCGTCTTTTTTGCATGAAATTAGCTAATTTTAGAAAAGAAGATATCTTATGTAATTAAATTCTCGGGATCTGAGAATCAGGGTCTTACCGAGCAGACACTACTTGAACTATTTCGTTTTCCCGTCTTTTTAGCTGTAAATGAAATCTGCTTTTTCTAATTATTTAGTATGCACGGGCAATGAAATTCAATGGTTTGTTCCAGTTGCGATGAAATGGACTGCGGTAAATCGAATTTCGTATAGAGGAGAGGAACGGATTAGTCACTCGACCAAAGGCGCGCTCAGTGACTTTCGTAACCAAACTCTTTACTAGTGAGTTTGAGAGTGGGAGGGCGACCACTGTTACTTCTAGGGCGACCTTCAGTATTTCAATAGTAGTTGAACAAACAATCCCACTAATAGCTTTTTTTTTTCACTTTGGTTGACCTTATTGACTCAAGGTTAGACCAAAAATAGACTCATGTTCATAGGAACAGGTAACCTTTCCGTAGTGGGATGTAGGCTTCAGTTGTTTTGGTACTTTTTCACCACTAGTTATTATTTTATTTAGTAGTAACCGGCTGTTCACCTAGTGTAGGCTTGCTCCGCCCAACGTGTAGCTTAACGACTGAACTCATTGGCTACACAAGCCAGCTGATCACTTTCTAGTGTTAGCCTTTGTCAACTGAAGTAGCGTAGCGCCAACTGATAGCTGATAGAGCAGATAGATAGAGCGCGGCGCGGGGCCTCGTTTGAGTCGAGTCGTCGCGAGCAGAGCCGTTTGTTTCTACTGTCGTACTACGACAGTACCAAAGGCGAACGGCATTAGTACAGCTGTTAAGAATACTCATCCGAGCCGCAGGAAAGTAGGAAAGTTTTCACTCGGGGAGGCACGGAGCGATCCCAAACGTGCTTCAAAATATGACTTACCCCAGAAGAAGACGAAGCGACATCACTTCCATGTCAGTGAGACATCGCAAAATGATATGCACTGCCCACCGTAAACTTGTGGTAGTTTCATGCCATATTAATATTAATTTCTCACGAGTTCTAAATCTGCTCACCGGAATCCCCAATATTGTCTGTGCGGCAGGAAGATACGCTCGACCAGGTCCACATTCCAGCCAAATTCATCCTCAGTCATGAGGTCACTAACTCGTGCACTGGAATCAAAAATTCGGACCGGGGGCACCACCCACCTTCCTTGTATATTGAAGGAGTAGGGAGCCTTTTATCCCCCCAAATACGAATATCCCGGCCATTTCCAACTCTCCAGCGTAGCCCTTTAGCTAGCAATGATTTTCCATCCTGAAGGCTTCTCCAAACATATGAGGGATTACGACCTGTTCTGGCATCCAGAAAAGACCAATTATAAAAGTCTCGCCCTTAGAGAACCTTAAAAAGTAGAGAAGAGGAATCGGTGAGTAGTCTCCAGGCTTGTTTTGCCAACATAGCCAAGTTAAAAGCATCGAAATCGCGGAAATCTACCTCTCCATAAAACTTGCTCTTGCAAAGATTCTCCCTTTTTTGCCAATGAATTGTCCCATTATCCCCTTGCTTCTGGCCCCACCAAAAGTTGCTTAAAATTGAATTAATTACAGTACAAAAAGACTGTGGAAGCCGGAAACAGCTCATTGCATACGTCGGAATGGCTTAAGCAACTGACTTTAGAAGAACTTCTCTTCCTGCCTTAGAAAGAAATTTCTCCTTCCAGCCATTAACCTTGCGATGAATACGCTCTCTCAAGGAGCTAAAAATCTGTTTCTTAGATCGTCCTATCATCGCGCCCAGATACTTTCCGTGATGTTGTGTAGTGTGCACCAGTTTTTAATATACGTTTGCACTGTGACCGGAGTATTCGGACTAAAAAAGATGGTTGGTTGATTTCGTGGCGTTTATACACTGCCCTGATGCCTCCCCATAGACCAACAGAATATCAGCCACGGTAAAGAAAGATTGTATAGTCGCTCGAGTAAACAGAAAGCTGTCGTCTGCAAAGAATAAATGTGACACTCTTGGACTGTGTCGACTAACCGCAACTCCTTGGTTCGAACCTTCATTTTCCACCTTGTGAAGTAGAGATGAGAAACCTTCCGAACAAATGAGAAAAAGATAAGGGGATCTCTAGCAAGATAACCTTGGCGGAGACCTCTCGAGGGAGAAAAATAGCCTTTTTTTTGGTTCTATAAATACAGAATAAGTAACAGTTGACACACATTTCATTATTAGAGAAAGCCTTCTCCTATCAAAACCCAAAGCAAGCATTATGCGCTCAAAAAAGACCCACTCCACCCGATCATAAGCTTTACTCATGTCCAGCTTCAAAGCCATATTCCTACTTTTCCCCGTCGCTTATTTTTCAAGAAGTGCATGGTTTCAAAAGCCACTATGATGTTATCAGAAATTAATAAACCCGGTACAAATTTGATTTGGGGCTATAACCTCAGGTAGTACCTGTTTAAGCCTATTAGTTGCCAGGACCTTCTAAATTTTTTTATAAACAACATTACAAAGGCTAAGGGGCCTAAACTCATTAACATTTTTTGGGTTCTGGACTTTTGGAATTAATGCAATTAGGGTCTAGTTCATATTGTTTAACATATTACCCCAATTAAATTTTTAAATTTAAAAAGATAGGACCGCATTTTCTATATCCCTACCTACTACATGCCAAAACTTTTTATAGAAGAGAGCAGGCATACCATCCGATCCAGGTGATTTAGAAGGATGCATCTGAGCAAGAGCATGTCTGACCTCTTCTGCTGAAAAAGGTTGAAGAAGGTTTGAGTTCATCTCTGCCGTAACTCGCCTCTCGATATTCTCGGTGACAGCATTTACATGTGGTGGGTTGCTTATGGTGAAAAGATTTTTGAAGTAATCCAAGAAAATTTCTTCAACTTTTCCTGGATCCGTCTGCCACTCTCCCGAAGCATCCCGAATGCCATGTATACTATTCCGTTTTTGTCGCTGGGAGGCTTATTTATGGAAGTATTCAGTCTTTCTGTCACCTGCCCTAAGCCAGACCGCCCGCAGATGAGGGAAGCATAGCGCCCAGAAGCTAGCCTGTCAGCGGAGCAGGCTGAGAAGAGAACGGGTGACTAATCCGTGTGGATAACTGTGGGTATCCCCCCTGCACGCTTCCTTAGGACCGTGAAGTCCAAGCAGGGCCACCATCCTTCGGTCGTCCCGGGGCTGCCCGTAACCGGCTCTGGAACCAAACTGAAATACCATTCAGAACAAGAGCAAACCGTCGGAAAGATATCACGCTGAGTCAACGACGGCCTAGGAAGAAAAGGGAACCAGACTAGGTGGCAGAGGGTGCCAGCCGTCCTTGGAAGCCTCTCAATTCCTTGATATTAGTAGGAAACGGCATCCCCAGTATGTCTTTTGTTTTGGCGGGATACACCTTAATTCCATTCTTTCGTACTATGAATCCGAAGAATTTCCTTGACGATACTCCGAAGAAGCACTTTAGAAGGTTCATCTTCAAGTTGTGTTACCTAAGGAAGACTTTTCGTAAATCTGCCAAGTGGTCGACTCTTTTATGGCTTTTTACGGCTAGGTCATCCACGTAGCATTTTACGGTTTTCCGGCTCCTGTGATCAATCTTATTATGTATTCTGTTAGCCATATGAGTACATCGATCTTGTGGAACGGGGAAATGCTTCCTGAATTTGCTTCTGGCAGGGGTCTTCGGCAAGGTCTTGCAGAGCCCTATCTGTTTATCCTTGTCATGGAACGGCTTTCTTATTTGATTCTTGATAGAGTAGATAGAAAGGTTTGGAAACCTGTCAAAGCTTCGCGTAGAGGGCCTGCGATCTCTCATTTATTCTTTGCAGATGACTTCTTGTTCTTTGCTAATGCTTCTGTTGAGCAGATGGGGATGATTAAGCAATGTATCGAGGAGTTCTCATGCGCGTCGGGGTTACAGATTAGTCCTGCGAAGTCAAAGTAGTAGTAGTACCGACAGGATCGAACTTGGATCAATTTCTTTCAAATGACAAGTATAGCGAGCTGAGAAAATGTAGCTAGGCAGCTTTGAGGACTTGGAATACCATAAAATAGGGCTTAAAATCCTCTTTAAATACTTCGATGATAAAGCACCCTCAGGATTTCTTTATGTGATCAATATAGCACTACAATGTCCTCTGCCTTGATCCAGCCGATACCCCGTCATTGGCATTGAGATTCACATGGCTTTTGTTTTCATCTACCGCTACGCACCTTAGGCTATTCTTACCCGATTGAATCGAAAATCTCTTTTTAAAAAGAAATTAAAGGCAACTCTCCGTTCTCTAACTTCCCGTTCACTCAACGCAGTCGATCCATCAGGTTATTGAGTAAGAAAGGGATAGGGATAAGGCCCCTATGATCGGAGATGAAGAAAGGGGTATATACTTTATCTGTCATGGAAATAAGGAAGAACAACTAAAGCCTTCTTCCTTCGCTTCTCAACTCCATACTTCCTCATATAGGGAAGAAACCTTAAAAAGACCGAAGAAAAGACCTGAAGAAACTACTGCAACCAGATAAAGGCAGGGTATGTCTTCTTATTCGGCGCTCGACTACTAAGAGCTCTTCGCTTCCTGTTCGCCTTCATTCCTTCTAAGATCCGATCGCTTAGCCTTCCGGTCCTCTTCTTGGCTTTTAGTCAATGCACTAAGTAATCTCTTAGGTCGATTCGATGGCTTATGTGCTACACCTTATGGTCGATCCGTGCCTTCCTCAGGACCATTGAACCAATTAGCATCCATCTCAGATACCAAAATCCCACGATTGCGAGGCCTCTAGGGGGTAAGGACGAAAGAGCCACGCACACCATTGTAAGCCCGTGCGGGTTGAAGCCCAGCTCGAAAGAATGCATTGGATGGTATAAAGGGTAAAACCTATAAATAGCCCTTACCCTGTCCCCTTTGACCCTTTTGGTTGAGTATGCTATGATATTTATTGAATCAAAGATATTCATCGAAAGAAATGATAAACGAATAAATGACTCGAAAGGAATAATCAATTCAAGAGAGAATCCTATTCACAGGAATGAAATCCTTCTATTCACAAGACCGTCAATACATTTCCTAGTTGGCAGCTTCGGCTACCAATCCGCTGATAAATCACCTTGCGTGGGTGGATGAGATCATTGGATATTGAGCGCCTCTTAGTTGATCCTCCACTTCATCACCGCCGGGCATACTCTCCCCTTCCTGCTTCGGACTAGTTCGCGGCCCCACTCTATGAAATAAAGGGTACTGTTTTCCGGGGGCTTAAGGGTACTTTTCTCCGCAAGTGACCCTCTTACTAGACCTGAACCCTCTTTCTTGCCCAAGCCTGAAGACGAATCCCTACGCTACATCTCCCTGGGTCTTTGGACATTCAACTTTTCGGTTGTTGGCTGTGATGCTAGCTTTTCGGCTATTTTCGTTTCATCCGCATCCGCCTAGCTTCTTTTTGTTTGAAAGTTTATAACGTAGTAAATTGAGTACAAACAGCATTCCCCGCTCTAGCGAAGGTAGTGAAATCATCCTAACAAAAGAGAGAAAAGAAAGATAGGGTTGACATTGAGAGAAAGAGAAAAAGCCCTCTTGTCAGCCATCCCTTTATTAGGGCATCCCCATCCCCAACCATGATGAAGCTCATGTAGGATTTTGCCGGTTGCCCCGCAGAAATGACCTTTATGCTTGATGTTAGCTAAAGTTCGATATAGGCGGAAGACTTACACCCGAAACTGGTTCGTCGGTGCTCTACTCCCTTCTGGCCCGAGTCGTGTGTGTCTGCCGTTTCTGAACGTTCGTTGCCTGCCATGGGTGCTTGTTTGGAGCCCGTCCTTCCGGTGACGCTGTCTGTCTGGCAGAACAACGGGGCTAGGGCGACGAGGAGTACTTAAGAGTCATTCAGTAACGCACTGAACTCCAGTCGAGCTGAACTCAATTCTCACTTCACTCTATTCATACTGTGCAATAGAATCCCTCATTGACTCAGAAATGAATAGAATCAACGAATCGAAACGAATAATGTCTCTTAGGAGAATCCTTCCTATTTGTTTACGAGTAGTCAACAAGGGCGTCACAGCTGTCTCAACGATTTGTTGAAGAGTCAGCCTGAACATCAGCATATAGTCCCACCCGCGGGTAAGTAAGGGGTTTTCATACATCGAGCAGTACCGCACACGCAAAGACAAGACCGAATACACATGGAAACGTTCAGAAACTATTCCACGAATAGCATCATTAAATAAAAGAAATTCATAAAGATTTGGTTGTTGCTTAGGCACGGCTAGCGGGAAAGAAAGACCTTTATTCTCCTGTCCTCCCAAAAGGAATCTACAATTAGCTCTATCGATGTCCTCAACAACACCTTTGGGCAAACAAGTAGATAGCATAGTGTAAGTAGGAATGGAAGATGTTACCGAACTAATCAAAGTAGCTCTGCCAGTTCCCCTCTCGCTCAATTCCCAGAGTGAGTAGGAATGAAAGCTCTCCAAATTAGCCTCAGGGCAGTCTCGCATAGGATGAATCGTGCTTTCCTCTGGACCTTTCCCTCGCCCTTTCTCGTCCTCTGATAAAGCAGCTTTGTAACCCTGAGGTTTGACAAAGCCATTGCCGAACTTGAGTTATATTCTTTCCTGAACGAAGGATTGTAGTCAGTTGGGGAATAAAGCATGTTTTTCTATCAACTCGAAAACAAGTTAAAGGGACTTTCCCATAACCGGTGAACTATAACTATGCTCTCACGGCCGGGAAGCAATAATCAATAAAGACGGCTAGGATTGAGTTGAACCCGACAAGAACAACTCCCGAAAGTCGGAGCTCACTGGAAATAGATTCAGCTGAACCGATAGGAGAACCAGCCTGGCAAAGTAGCGTAGCAGCGAGATGGCAAGGTTTCGAAGAGCCAGCGGGGATCGAGTGACAGAAGTTTTGATCAAGAGAAGGTCACGGCGAGACGAGCCTTTTATCATTGGGATTTCCGAAGCAGCGAACTAGCCTAGCAAAGGCTTCAAGATCACGGTAATGCCTGGGCTGGGGTACGAATGTCATGTTCAAAGCAAAGCAAAGCTGCTTTCTCTAGTTAATGGGTATACTACTCCACCATATCTTCCACCGGACCTTGAATCTTCTTTCGCCGCTGTTGAAGTTCTCAACGAGCCTTCTTCCTTTGCTGTTCATCTGGTTGAGCTTTAGAGATCTAACTAGGAATCCTATCCTAATCCAATACCTCATGCCAGCTAGCCAGCAAGAGAGAACCAACCAAACCCAGAGAACGGGAGAGCGGGCAAGCAAGAAAGAAAGTCTCAGGGGTAGGAAGTGAGTCATAGGTATGGCACACGAGCTTATGGGAAATATGGAATACGGACCATCAAATGAGTAAATCCCAGGGGCTAAAAGGAATCGATTGCTTGTCTTTGATGATGGGGTTTTCTCAATTGTTTTCAGAAATGATAATGCTTAACCCAACAACCGAGGAGTCCTCTTTCCTGCACCCGAAACGAAAGCAGATTTTAGTGATGGTTGAGGTCTAGCTGCACGAGTTGCATAAGGATCCGCTATTCAAATCTCTACCCCCTCCTCCTCAACACAAGGATAGGAAGGGCAAAGCAGTCTTAGCATTAGTAGCTTTGACACGATAGACTCATGAGATTAGACCTCATGATAGGCTAAGTTCTTGGGCTCTTTCTCTCCAGTCAGACTCTTCTTTGCTATTTCATTCATCCCTTTCAGTACCTATGCGTCATTCTTATTACATAGTCAGAAGTAATAGAGTCCTAGGTAAGAGCAGCTGATATCTCTATGTTTCAGAGGTTAGAACTTCGTTGATATAGAAAGTGTTCCGTGAGTGAGTCTGTTATCTTTTTTCTTTGACAACTCCTACACTCGTGATACAATGCCAATTGAAGTAATGAGAGG